>PVLA01012204.1:0-46539 GCA_004027455.1 Hydrochoerus hydrochaeris | reverse complement strand
TTTTGAAAGTTTGTCTTTAGTTTCTGTTAAAAGATTTTGCCAGGTTTCAGTGGAGTTTTCAATTTTCTGATATTCTCTTTGGATCTGTTTCCTATATTCTAGGTTTTGTTTATATTCTTCATCAAAGGCTTCTCTCCTTTCTCTGGGTTCCTCTATTCTTTCATTTGTGTCTGCTTGAGGATTACCCAGGACTTCTTTTATTAGTCTTCTTATATCTTGCTTCACCTGAGTTAGAATTTCAGATTTAAATTCGATGATGAGGTCACGGATGTATGTCTTATTTTCTGCTGAGGCTGTCTCTGACATTATAGGTTTGCTGCTCGCAACCTCCTCTGCATTTACCTCTGTTGAACTCACTTTCCCTGTTTCCACAGCTGGGGACCTTTTGCTCTTTCTCTGTCTTGTCATGTTACTGACCCCCTTCAGATGGGTAGGTGGTGGAGGTCTCTGGGCCTTTCGTTTTGCTTACAGTTTTTCTGCAGCGCACTTGCTAGGGAAGTACCGTCCCTCAGTCTGCAGCAGATCTGCGAGTTGCATGCTGAGAGCTGGCTCCTCCCCCATGCCAGTCAACCAGTTTATGCTTCAATAGGTTTGTGTGCTCCCTGGGGATGCCACTGGCCCAGAAAAGACTCATCCCCAGCTATTGGGTTTCAACCAGGGGCATGGCCCAGCCTGAGCAGATCCCACCAATCTGCTTTGGACTAGGAGTCATCAGCAGACGCTGGCTAGCTGGCCCTGCCCAACTCCAAAATGTCGCCCAGCCAGTCCTCCCGGTTTGGGGATTCCAGTTCCCATCACTCACCAAAGTTCGTGCAGCTCGACTGGCTGTTTCCACTCCCCGTCTCAGGGCCTCCCCCAGCCGAGGGTCTGGAGCTCACCAACCCCTGCTCTCAGCAGGGCCGCAATTTCAGCTCGATCATGAGTCACCTGACTTTAAGACGTGCAGATACAGCGATCGGAGCTTGCCCAGCTCCAGCCCTCTGTCCACGCTTCCTTTTCTTCTTTTTTTTTTTCTTTTACTTTTTCCTCAGTTTCTTCCTGGGTCATGAGAATTCCTCTCCTTTTGTCTGGCTTTCTCCATGTTGCCAGATTCCAGCATCTGAGTTGTTTTTATTTTTTTTTTCCTCAGAGAAGCTCTCTTATAGTGCCGCAACTCAGTCAGCCAATATGACTATCTACTTTGTATGCTTTAATTTTGTAACTTGAACAACTATTTCTAAGAGGACAATATGTAATTTATCAACTAGTGATTTCTTATTGTTTATCTTTTTTCTGAAATTCTGTATTATCTCTACCATTTACATACTTTTCTTTCTCTTTAAATAAAAAAAAATCAAAAGTATAATAAGGATGTCCATTGTCACCATTCAATTCAGTATAGTACTTTAAATTTTAGGCAGAGGAATTAACCAAGAGAGAGAAGAAAAGAGATACAAGTAGGAAAAAAAGTCAAATTAACTTTATGTGCAGCTGATAGGTATTCTATATTTAGAAGATCCCAATGACATCACTGAAAAACTTTTGAATCTATTAAACAAAATCAGCAAAGTACCAGGACACAAAATCATACACAAATAATAAAAAATTCCATGAGGAAGAAATCAGGAAAATCGTTCCATTCACAGAAGCCTCCAAGCTAAACCTAGAGATCAATTTGACCAAGTAGGTAAAAGAATTTTACAATTGAAATTACAGAATTACTGGCTGGATGTGGTGGCACACATCTGATATTCCAGCACTGGGGAGGCTGAGAAAGGAAGATTGCTTTGAGTTTGAGGCCAGCCTAGGCTACAAAGCGAGATCAAGGCCAGCCTGAATTCCATAGCAAAACCTTGTCAAGAAGACCAGAAAAAAATTTACAGAATTCTAAAGAAAGAAATTAAAGAAAATGCTAAAGTATGAAAAGATTTCCCACATTCATGGATTGGTAGAATTAAAGTTGTGGGTGCATCACCAAGAGCAATCTCTGGGTTAAAAGTAATCCCCATCAAAATAGTAATTTCTGTACACACATAGGAAAACTATCCCAAAACTCATGTGGAAACACAAAAAATCCAGAACAGCCAAAGAAATCTTAAGCCAAAAGAGGGGTGCTGGAGGTCTCACGGTATCCAATTTCAAAAGCCATGGTAACAATAACAACAACAAAAAAGCCTGGTACTGGCTCAAAAATAGATAGATGAAATAGAATAGAGGATTTTAACGAATGGTTCGGGAAGAATAGCTATCCATTTAAAAAGATGAAACTGGCCTAGGGATTTAGCTCAGTGGCATAAACACCAGCTTGGCAAGCACTAGATCATAAGTTTGATCCCCAGTACCAAAAAGATGAAACTAATGTGTGTCTCTCTCTCTTTGTACAAAAATCAATTTAAATACAGCAAAGACCTAAGAAAAATATAAGACCTTAAACTAAAAGTGCTAGAAAAAAACCAAAAAACACTTGTAGTCATGAGCACAAGCAAATGCTTCCTGAGTAGGACCCCAACAGTAGGGGAGATAATAGCACTAATCAACAAATGGGACTACATTACATTAAGAAACTTCTGCAAGATGAAGGAAACAACAGAATGAAGAGAGAACACACAGAGTGGGAGAATGATCTTTGCCAGCTTCTCTTCTGACAGAGAATTAATACAAGAATAGGTAAAGCACTCAAAACCTTAAACACCAAAAATTCAAACAGCCCAATCAAGTGGGCAAATGAATTCTCACCCCAGTCAGAATGACTGCCCTCAAAAAACAAGAAATGCTGACAAGGATAAGCAGGGATAGGAACCTTTCTTCACTGCTGGTAGGAATGTAAAGTAGCATAGCCACTATGTAAATCAGTATAGAGTTTCCTTTAAGTAAAAATAGAGCTGTCATATGACCCAGCTATCCCACTGCTTGGGACACACCCAAAGGAATTTAAATTGCTACAAGAGCACCTGCCTGGCCATGTTTATTACAGGACAAGGTATGGAGCAGCCTAGGTGTCGATCAACAGATGAACACAAAGAAAATGTGATACATACACACAATGTGATATTATGCACCATGAAGCAGAAAAAGATTGTTATTTGCAGATAAATAGATGGAATTGGAGATCATCACGCTGAACAAAATATGCCAGACTTAGAAAGCGAGTATCAATTTTTTCCCTAATATTTGCAATCTAAAAGAATAAAATGCCAACAAATAAAGATGACATGAAGCAGAAGGAAGACTATTATTACATACGAAAACTGGAATAAGGAAAAGGAGGTTAGTAGGAAAGATGATATGATCAAAATATGTTACCTGTAAGTATGAAAATGTCACAATGAAACAATATTTTGTACAATTAATAAGCACAATATTTTGTACAAATAAAATTGTACCAATAAAATTTTTAAAAATTTCTTTTGAAATAATATGAGAGCTTCTGTTTTAAAGATGGCAAAATTGAGGGGCTACAACCCAACTTTCCTGTCTAAAAAGCCATAGAACTGGGCTAGGAATATAGCTCAGTGGCACAGCACCTGCCTGGCAAGCACATAATCCTGAGTTACGATATAAGTAAATAAATAAATGCCACAGGACTCTTCTCTGATAAAGATAAAAACCAGTTTCAACTTTTTCTTTTGAGACAAAATTTTACTAATGCAGTTCAGACTGGCCTTGAACTCATGCTGGAGCCCAGGCTGGCCTTGAACTTGCAGCGATCCTCCTGCCTCCCGAGTAGTGAGATTACAGGCATGTGCCACCATACCTAGGCTACCCACATTCCATTTTAAAGATGAAGATGGGAAGGTGCTGGGGAACATGTAATCCATGGGGAAGGATTGATGTGTTTCTCAAATGGAAACCATAGAGGTGCAAGTTCCAGCAAAGAACCTGGCACAGGAGGCTCTCAGTGGGTATTATTTACAAAGGAGGTTTGTTTTCTTTGATCTGAGCAGAGGGTCAGCTAAGCCTGAGCCAGGCAAAAAGAGAAGGCATAGAAAGGAGCCAGCATGGGCATTTGCCAAGGGAAGTAGTCACACACATGTGCATGCACGCATACACACACACACACACACACACACACACACACACACACGAGATCTATGGAGCCTGGGGCAGGATTAACCACAGGCCAAACAGAATGAGTCTTCAGGAAACCTTGAAGGACACATGCCTGATTTGGGGGGTTACTCATCCTCCAGACTCTAACCAAATCCTTCTGTCCTCTGGAACCCCAAGTCTCCAATCCAAACCTCTGCTGGACATCAACCTGAAACTGCAGAAGTGTAGCTGAGCTTCAGCTGTGAGAAAGGCCCCCTTCTCTCTGGTCAGCTGCTGATGTGGTCCATGTGAGGCAGGGAGATCCCAGACAGGGAGCCAGGAAGCCTGGGCCTGCCCGGCATTGACCGTAATTTGACATGTAATCTTGAACAAGTTACTCTCTCTTGGTAACCTGAGTTTCCCCTTCTATACAATAACAATAGCCACACTGCTTTGTCTTCCTCCCAAGGTGACTGTGTAGCTCTCATGACCTATAAATGATGGAAAATTGCCTTGTGAATTGCCCAAGCACTAGCCACTGAGGTTATCAATACCATTATCATTATATGGTTCCTCAGTTCATCCACCAACTGTTCTTCATCCCCTTTCTCCTCCTGCCTTGTGGAATGCAGCTGAATCAAGGATGGAAAGACACCAAGCTCATGTCAGTCTTTCCTGAAGTCCTCGCTCTCCTTTCAGACCCTCAGCCTCTAGAGAGCTGGTATTGAGTCAAGAGAAGTTTCCTACTTTCAACCCAAACATTCTCCCCATTTCTGACCCTTCCATTCAGGGAAGATCTCTGAATGGACATCAAGGAGTTTGCTGTGTGGTTTCGGGCACCTCCCATCCCCTTTCTGACTTCAGTTGCCCCCACTAACAGATGAAAGTGATGACTCTAACGTCACCGTACTGCCTTGAGAACTGCATGGAATATAGAGTGTGAAAAGCTGTGTACAGTCCCTGAAACACAGGATAAGTTTAGCACATTTATATATAAACCTGGCTGACTGAAACCCCCCTATGAGTAGTTCTCTCTGTGGGTCACCTTTTGCTCTCTTCCTCCCTGACTTCTTTCAAAGTAGAAGTACCCCGAGGAGGGATACACTGGCCCCACAAGGTACTGGAGGCCCAGCTGATGTTAGCTCCCATCTGAAAGAGCTAACAAAGACCAGCGCTTCAAGGTCAGGCTTGGTTTTGAGGAAACCAGGCTGTCTCCCCATGCCAACCTCCAGCCTGGAGTCGCCCTCACTCCCACTCTGGCCCAGAGCTCTTCATGCTAAAACTGTCGGTGTAAACAGAGATAGTTTTATGGAGCTGAGGTCAGATGCCTCCTAGAGCGCTGGGACGCAGTTCCAAATCAGAGCTCTGTGTGCCCTCCCGTGGCCAATAATGAGATTGCAGGAGAAGAGCAGTTGAGAAAAATCCCAGAGAAGGCCGCGCTGGCCAGGGCCAGGGAAGGAGGGAGTGTGGCCTTTGCCCTCCCGTAATGCTCCCAGCCAGTTCAGTATCTGATGTCCCCGACCCCACGCTTTTCCCTGATCCAGCTGGTGTTTTCTTCCTATGTGAGCAACCAATTCTGTCCTCTAGGCCTCAGTCCTCACCTGTGAAAGGAAAGGATTGGGGAGGGTGAGATTCATGCTATCCATAGCACATCAGCTCATCTGACCCTTGTGTCCAGGTAAGACTTCAAAAACCTGCAAAAGACCTCAAATACCCGCAATCCATACTCAAGTCACTCCTGACCATACACATTCTTCCCTGCCGGTAGAAGAATTTTCATGGCTGCCTGTTAAAATACCAGCCATTGTTTCCAGTTTAGCTCAAAGATCATCTCCTCCTGGATTTCTCCCTTTATCTGCCTATTGCTCCATACTCTTATCTGAAGCCCCACTTTCTACTGTAGTTACAGTGAGATGAACATTGTCCTAAGCTCCCCTAGTTCAAGGGCTTTTCGCAAGCAGGTGTTTCCTTCACTCAGCCTAGCAAGGGGCCAAGTGCAGAAGCTGAGCAGAGTGCCTGCTCCAGTGTCAGTGAGCCTGATTTCAGCACTGTGTTCTGAGCAGAAGAATGTTCCCTAAAGATGTCCACAACCTGATCCCTAAAAGGCTGCCACTTTTCATGCCAAAAGGGAATTCTCAGATGTTATTACATGAAAATCTGAAATGGGAAAATTATCTGTGATTATCCAGATCATCACAATATATCCACAGGGATCCTTCTAAGACAGACACAAAATGGTGATAGTCTGAGAAAGGAATATGATGATGGAAGGAGAAGTTGATGCGATGAGGGGCCACAAGCCAAGGAATTCAGGTAGCCTCCAGAAGCAGAAAAGACAAGGAAACAGATGCCTCCAGGAATGCAACCCTGCCAAGCTATCTTAGATTTCTGGCCCCCAGAAATATAAGGTAATGAGTTGTGTTATATTTACCCTCCCTATTTCTGGTGATTTGTTATAACACTCATAGGAAATTAATACATCCTGGTTTGGTTTCTTACTAGTTTTGGTGACTTTGGGAAAGTTAGCTTCTATGCCCCCATTTCTGCATATGAAAATGGGAATGTTAAAGGCAATAACTTTCTCCCCCAGGAATTGAACCCAGAGCCTTCACACTAAGCTACATCTTCAGCCCTTTGAATTTATTTTTTACTTTGAGGCAGAGGCTTACTAAATTGCCAAGGTGGAAATTGAACTTACAATCCCCCTACCTCAACCCCCCCGAGTGCTGGAATTACAGAGGTGCACTACCACACCTGGCTTAAAGGTAACAATCTCACACGAAAATACTACACCTGTAAACCACTTAAAAATAATGTCCCAAATGAAACGTTAGCTATTACTATAAAACAATTCATGGCTAATAATTAATAAGAATAATTAACTGAGGGCCTAATATGTACCACACACATTGCCAGATACCTTAGAAGAATTTCCTCGGTCTCATTACCCTTGAGGGTAACAGTTTGAAACTACACTTCACAAATGAGGGGACAAATCCACAGTAATTTGCCTAAAACCACTCTAGAACTGGAAGCATTTTGAACTTCGAAGTTTCTTGCATGCACCTGGGGAAGGATACCAGCTGGTGCTCTTTCCTGACAGAGAAATTAGCCACCTTTTGTTTCTTGCAGGATAGTACTGGCACAGGCACAGCCACAGGCTGGGCCTGGAGTCCTAGTTAATACCTGCTTCTCTTTCTACCTACCGCAGGAGGGAGGTAAGGTCCCGGTAAAACTCATCTGTTTGTCTCCACTTCATCCATTTAGGGGTTCAATCACTGTCTCCTACTTTTGCACTAACTCCCCCACAGTTTTTGAGCTATATCTGGGGGACATTGCTCCAGTTTTCGGTTGAATCCGTTGAGGACCTGGGCGGTGTGTGTGTGTGTGTGTGTGTGTGTGTGTGTGTGTGTGTGTGTGTGTGTAGACTTGCTCAGACCCCCTCGGCTTCCCCTTGAGACCTCCGCCCACCTCCTGCATAAGAAGCCATCTGTTCTCTGCTGAATAAACAAGGAGAGGGAAGTAGCGCCCGGGTCTCCAGCTCCCCAGCCCGACACCTGCACAATGAGCCTTTCTCCAAGGAGACGCCACCAGGGCGCCATGGAGCGAGCTCCGTCTGGCCTCCCCTCCCCTGGCAGCCCAGCAAGGCCCCCAAAAACGACCCCATTAAATTCAGTTTTGTTTTGTTTTGTTAAGAAAAAGAAAACAAAAAGAAATTCAACAAAGAACTCAGCGCAGCACGCAGCTAGGGCGCGGGTGTCTAGCAGTTGCCTCGCCCTGCACACCACCCGCGTCCCCTAGTCCCTGAAGTCCGGCTCCCAGGTCCAGGCAAGGCCAGCTCGAGCCCACGCTGGGAGCCCGCCAGCGCCTCCTCCCCGCCAGTCCAGCCCAGGGACTCTGCCCGGGTCCGAGCCACTTGCGGCCCTCACTTCTGGTCGGCCAGCTGGTTCTCCAGATTCTCCAGGCGCACAGTCAGCTGGGCCAGTAAGTGGTTAAGGAAGCCGCCGGGGCTGAGGTCCCTGCAGCCTCCCTCCAGCCAGCGCCTGCGGCCCCAAAGGATATGATTCTGCGTCAGGCTCTCGATCGCCCCCAGCGTGCGGTCCTGGAACTCAACGAGGCTTTCGCACTCGCAGGGGCTGCGAAGCTCTGTCCCGGCGCCGATGCCCTCCTCTGCCAGAAGAGAGCAGACTGAGAAACTGTGAGAGGCCCCGTTGGCCCTTGCACAGGCTGTCTGGGTCACCTCCACTGGGCCTGGAGTTGAATGTACGGGCTTTGGATTCAGACAGGCTTGGGCTGAGTCCCAGCCAAGCAGCCGAGAGCAAGGGACTGGGAAACTCATTCAACCTCTCCAAACCCGTTTCCTCACCTACGCAATGAGAATACAGAGCCCCGAGCCTTTGGTGGTTGGGAGGATTCAATGACTTTCAAGAGAGTTTCTCAAACCTTAATGCACATGGGAATCGTCAGGGGAAGCTTGTTAAGATAGATTCTGATCCAGAATGGGGAAGAAGCTGGGAATCTGATCTCAATAAGCTCCCACCAGATGCCGCTACTGCTTCTGCTCTGTGGACCACACTGAGTAACAAAAGTCCCGAGCAGCATGCACTCTCTAGAGGAAACGGTGCAGTGATGCTTCTATATCTGCCCTATCCAATACAATAACTACAAGCCACATGTGGCTATGTAAGACTTGAAATATGACTGGTTCAACTGAAGAACTCGATTTGTATTTTATACTGTCTGCCTTACTGGAAAGCACAGATCTAGAACATCACCCACCACCACCAGTAAACACGTCATAGTATGTTTCAAGGAAACCAGTGGTACACAGTGTGGTCTTCCAACTAGCAGCAGCGTCTAGAAATTTATCACAAATGCAAATCATCCACCCCCACCTCAGACCTACTGCCCCAGAAAATCTGGGTTTGGAGTCCAGCAGTTTGTTTTACAAAACCCTCCGGGTGGCCTTGATGCATTTTAATACTTGAGAAAGCCTTTCTTCCCATGCATTTCAACATCTGAGGGGAATGGAGCCTTACATTTACATTTTGGAACTGCTTTTCTGATCAGTAAATAAGGTAACAGTGACTCTTACCTACACAGTATCTTCAATTCACTGAAATTCTGTAATTGAATGCCACTTTCAGTATGTAATTGAATGCCACTTTCATGAAGTAATAAGCACAATGCTGAGCATTTTGCCTTTAGGGAAGTGCCATTATAATTTAAAGGTTTTCTCCTAATCTGTCTTGTAGTACCCTAATGCTGCTGCTGTATGTCAGGTTATTGGTGGTATCGATAAAAGTTCCATAAAGACCTCTAACTTTACAGATGTGGAAAACAAGGGTCAGAGAAGATGGTCTGCCCAGGGTCATACAGCCAACCTGTAAAGAACTACAACCACAGACTCCCGACTTCCCTCACAGTTCTCAAGCTGGAGGTAATCTTGACAGGTAGTACCTTCTCCTGCTACAAAGAGAGGAAAGTTAAGCTAGGGTGCAAGTTAAGTGACTTCTCCAAAGTCACACTGTAGGAGATGTAAGAGTCAGAACAAGAAAGGCCCTGGAAGAGCAGCTAACCCCAGGCCTTCACAGTACCCTGGCTAATTATTAGGATTGGTCTAGAGAGAGAGGAGAGAGATGTATGGACATCCACTCATATGTATACAGAATTGCCAGGCTCAGCCCTGCCCTACTGAAACCTGATATCAGGAGGGCCTGATAACCTGAAAGAAGTGTCACATCTTATATGTAGGTTAGAGTCTAATGATCCTACATAAAAATGACCACCAAGAAAATTTTCACATCACCTATAAGGTACAGGATACCTGAGTCAACGACCCCCTCCTCCTCCACAGGTAGAGTTGGTCCCTTTTCCTTCAGCTGAGAACTAAATGAAGCAGAGGGGTTTCATTTGTGGGCCATGTTGTCCAACAGTACATGTCTTTGTAGACCTAAAACACACTCCTGCTACTCTCCCAAATCCATAAAGTTAAGTTCCAAAGGTTACATGCTGCGACTCCACTTACAAAGTTAGCACGCCTTTGGAAGTTCTTTCAAATTATTCTGAACACCACTAATTTGGGAGACAGGTAGCCCAATCTATGTATATGCATGGCAGTCACTGGAGGGTCTTGGTAAAGCGCAAATTCTGATTCATTAGGTCCGGGAAGCTCTGGCAATGCTGCTTTCCCTCAAGCTACTGGGTGATGACCTGCTGCCACTGGTCCACAGACCATACAGAGAATAAGGCTCTGTCTAGTGAGTCCAGCCCCCAGCTATAACTTTACAAGGAGGGTGCGGTGAGGGGTGAGTAGGAAGGCGAGCTACCAGGGATTGGGGAATAAGGGAAAGGAGGAGTCCACGAGAGATATGTTCACCCGGACAGATGCTGCCTTTGAGGTTCTCCAGCAGGTGTGTCATGGTGCTAAAGTCCGGGGAGTAGGACACGTGCAGTTCAGCGGGCTCCGAGGCAATCTCTCGCAGCTCCTCCTCCACTGCTTTGCCCACACCCACAGCGTACATGACGATCCCTGCAGGACAGGGGAACTCAGATAGTTGCTGCAGCCTCAGGAAAGCTGCCTTCCCGCATCCAGCCCAACCCTTGCCTAATCAGCGGTGTGCAAGCCCACCCACCTTCCTCCTTGGCGCGCGCCGCCCACGCGGAGATGTCATCCTGGGAACGGCCATCGGTGAAGACGAGGCCGACTCGAGGCACGTTAAGGACACGGGGCCGAGCGCCCTGCGCCTCGGAGAAGCTGTGCTCCACCATGTGGCGCAGCGCCAGCCCAGTCATGGTGCCGCGCTCCATGTATTCCACCCCCAGCACTGCCTGCTTTATCTCCGCAGCGGTGCCATAGCGGCCCAGGGGGAACTCGGTGCGCACGCGGCTGGAGAACTGTACCAGCCCGATGCGCGTGCCCTCGGGAGACACATCCAAGAAGTCCACGATCTGATTTACAAAGCGCTTCACCAGCTCGAAGTTCTGCGGGCGCACACTCTTGGAGCCATCGACTAGCAGAACGAGGTCCACATGTCCTTCCCGGCACCCTGCTGAGCAAGAACGTTTGGTTGGAAATGCCAGATCCTTGGCTGGTAACAGACATCTACTCATGTAGTCATTCATTCACAAACATGTCTTGTAGAACGGATACTATTTACGGAATCCTTGCTGTGCCCGGCTGTATGCTAAATTGGCATCTGTGTCATCATATCTGCTTGATAGTCCTTGATGTTTATTGAGTGCTTAGCACAAACCAACCATTCTGCTAAAAGCATCTCTTAAGTAACCTTAAAAGATGCTTAACTTAACCATCAGTTAAGTAGCTGACAGCGATAATAACCATTATAGTTATTTAACAATAGTGATTGTGTATCAAACACAATTCTATGCATTGTACCAGTATTAATAATAACATTAACAAAAACACTCACTGATGGCTTGCCAGGTATCAGGCACTGGGCCAGGTGCTGTGTGTATTTTCTCAACACTCCAGTAACCTTGAGAATTATCCCCATTTTCTATACGTTGAGGTTCTGAAGGCTAAAGTGATTTATCTCAGATTCCATAGTTAATAGTGCCTGAGCCAGGACTTGACACCAGGTTTCTCAGACCTCAAAATCCCTGCTGCTAATCACTCTACAATGTTGCCTCCTCTCTTCTGAGCCAGGAACTTTGATTGGTCCTGGTCCATGAGGAAATTATCCATGATCCATGAGGAAATCAGGATAGGGCAGAACAAATCAGGCATGCCATCTGCTACAGATAAAGAGTCCTAAATATGGGGGCATGAAGGGAGCCTAAGGTAACAAGTCACTCTTCCTGGGGTTGTTGAGGAAGGCTGCATGGAGATGATGACTTTTGATTTGGTCTTTGTTTGGGACTGAGTAACTACACCCTATCTCCCAAAATTCATATGCCGAACCCTGTTCTCTAACGTGATGGTCTTAGGAGGCAGGGTCTCTAAAAGGTCATTAAGATTACATGAGGTTAGCAGGGTAGAGCCCTCAGGAGTGGAATTAGCATCTGTATAAGAGACACAAAGACCTTGATTTGTCCCTCTGTGTGAGGGCACAGTGAATCAAAGGCAGGACTCAATAGACATAGTATCTGCCAGCACATCACTCTTGGATGTCTCTGTGTCTGGAACTCTGAGAAGTAAATGTTCAAACCACTGCCACAATTTGGGTATGGCTTCTTTCCCAAAGTTCATGTTCTAGAAGCTTGGGCCCCCGGGGTAACAGTATTGAAAGGTATTGGAACCTTTAAGCAGTGGGGCCCAGGGGGAGGTAATTTGGCCATAGGAAGGGATTCATGCCCAGCTTGAGGCAGTAAGTTAGGTCTCAAGGGACTGAATTAGTTACCATGGTGATGGGTAGTTTTAAGGTAAGGCAACCCCATGTGTCTGGATTCTTCCATACACTCTCTCACCGCTCTTGTACATGTTCCCGCTACATGATGCAATGAGGCCCTCGCAAGAAACCAAGAAAATGCCAGTGCCATATTCTTGAGCCTCTAAACCTATAACCTAAATAAATCTCTTTTCTTTCTAAAACACCCAGTTTCGGGTATTTTATTATAGCAACATGAAACAAAGATAGCAAATCAGTCTATGGTACTTTGTCATGTCTTAAAGGGTAATGAGGAGTTTGTGAAGGCAGAGATATTCTAGAAAATGGGAGCAACATGTGCAAAGGCATGGGACAGAATGGAAGAACTCTGGCCTGGCAAACTCTCAACACACTGAAGAAGGGGCCAGTATGATAATTATGTTCAAGCATGGCAAGAGAGAGGCTGAGAAGTTGGCTGAAGCTAAATTGTGTTGAGCTAAAAAGGTGGTTTACAATTTTTTACCACAACCCACAGTAAAAGAAAAAAAAGATGATAATAATTAACATATGATGCACTTCATATGCTCACATATAACTAAATGGGCTTTGTGAAATAATACTCTTTCTACAGGCCAGAAACCATTTGCCCTTCCGTTCTTTTTCTAAAAATGCCTTTATCTAGTAATTTGAGTTCATTATCAACTAACATGATTGTGTTCACCATTTGGAAAACTCATGGGTCAGGCATTTGATCTCCACTGTGGAGTCACTGGCATGCTACAGAAGGAATAATGTGATCAACTATGGATTTTTAAATTAACCCTGGGTAGAGGATAAGCAGGAGAGAGGATTAGGGGGAAAGCAATAGAGGCAGGGCACAGCACACCCTCCAACAGACTGCCCCAGCACACATGTTCACACCACATCCTTAGGTTACACAAGGCCAAAGCAAGGATACTCAGCATGCGGGCAACGGGGCAGGAACAGACAGAATCCCTCCCCGCCATCACTCACTGTCCCACCATCACTCACTGTAGCAGCTCTTGCCATCTGCCTGAAGTTGCCGCCCCTCGGGGCACAGGCAGCGGTAGGAGAGGCCCTCGGTCACACACTGGAACTCACAGCCATGGTCTACACCATTGCACAGGTCCCTAACTTAAAGTAGAGACAGAACAGGGTAAGTCAGGGTGGACCTCATCAGCCTGAGTTCCTACCCCTCCCCACAAATGCAAAAGACCCCTCTTTACCCTGACAGCTCTTCCCATCAGGCAGCAGGTCATAGCCTGCCCTGCAACGGCACTGTGGCCCTGCAAGGGTGCTAACACATTCATGCTGGCAGCTGTGATTCCCAAAGCTACAGTGGTCAATGACTGGTCAAAGAAAAAAAAAAAAAAAAAAAGCAAGATGTTGCTTCTGATTGGAGCCATCTGAGGCCTCAATCCAGGACGCTAGTTTGGCAGGGAGGGTTTTGGTGGGTATGAGAATGGACTGACTCACCCTTGCAGCTCCTCTGGTCTTGCTGGAGTACAAATCCAACTCGGCAACGACAGAAATAGGAGCCCGGGGAATTGATGCAGTGGTGCTCACAGCCATGGGTCCCTTCAGCACACAGGTCAATGGCTGAGAAGAGACAAGGTCAGCCTTTGCCCAAGACTGTACTTCTCAGCTCTGGCAGCATGATCACCTGAGGAGCTTTTTAAAAATACATACGCTGGGTCCCAACTGCAAAGATCCTGATTAATTAGCCTGGGGTGGTACCCAGGCATCTGTAATTTCTATATTTATAAGCCTGCCTGCTACAGGGCCAGGTGACCCTTCCAACTCAAACCCTAGACACATTCCAGAGCCAGGATGCCCTTTACTGAGCCAGGCATAAGAATGACAATCCACAGTTGTAGAAGACAGGGAAGGACAAGGCGTGGCCACTTTATCTATTGAGCCTGTCCATTTCCCCATCTGCAGAACAGAAATATAATGGAAGAGAGCAACTACTACTTACAGCTCCCTTCTGAGAATGGAAGGCTCTTGCCTGGGTTTGGATGTGTGAAGATAGCCTAGAGCTGAGCTGGAAAATAGGGACTGCAGAGATAAGACTTGCCATGTGGGGGGAGGGGGAAGAATTTGGAATTCTTGGGAAAAAGATAGGAGCAGAGTGAAAGACTGAGAGTATGAGAGATGATGTAAAAGATGAATAACTTGAGGCTGCCAGCGTCACTGGAGTGACTGAGGGCTTATAGGAACAAAAGTGTCTCATCTGCAACTATAAATAATGTTTTTTTCTTTTTCATGGGTATTTTTTACTTTATAAGTGTAACATCTCTGTCCACTCTCATTTTTAGTAGAATGGACATATGCACACATATGCACATGCACACCCTTATATTATGCATGCACATAAGTGTGAACCAAAGAATAGGATGATTTATACACCTAGAATAGCTGGGCATAGTGGCACACACATATAATTCCAGCACTCAGTAAGCTGAGGCAAGAGGATCTCTGTGAGTTAAGACCAGTGTGGCCATAGTGAGTTCAAGGCCAGTCTGAACTGCACAGTGAGACCCGATCTGGAAAAATATATATAATATATTATACAAACATATATATATATGATTCATAACGTAAATAAATGCAGCAGAAGGTAAGCCTTTAGGGAATTCCTGGAAATCTTGCAATGGAAGTTGACTATTCATGATAATCAAGTAAGAATTCAAGTCAATCTTAAGTTTCTTTTTTTCTTTCCTTTTTTTTTTTTTTTTTTTTTTAACAGGGAATCAAACCCAGGACCTCACACTTGCCAGACAGGTGCTGTACCACTGAGCTACATCCCCAGCCAATGATAAGTTTCAAAAAACAAGTTGACCCCAGGTGTCATCTGGTTATTGGGGTCACATGATATCTTTTTCCAGATTTCTGTGAAGCTGAGAAATGGTGCAGGAATGCTCCCAACACAATACCTGATAACTAACCGGGCACTCAGTAAACGGTGGCAATCACAATCACAGAAGTAAATATACATGCACACAAAAGTGTGCAAAAGCAAGGCATCATACACCATAGCTTGATGACAAAGATGAAGACAAAAGTGAAGAACCAGGTCTTGAATCATTTGCAGGGGCAGAGAGAAGCAGCCAGGGCAGCCCATATGAGCAGGAATAAGCAGTATGTCAGGGGGCGACCCACCTAACTGAAGATCCCTAGCAGTAATATCTAAGTAACAAAACTGGAAGACTGTCCTGGGAGACAGAAACAAGTTTGGAAGGTAGTTTGGAGCCAGGTAGGAGCTGCGTTTAAAGGGAGCAGAAAAGATTATAGAAAACACACTTAACTGGGGCAGAGGGAAGCCAAGATTCCTAGTCCTGGTCCCACAAAGGACCTCCTCTGTCTCAGACCGATAAACTAAAGAGGGCTTTTACTTGCAGAGACCCTCCCAAACTTATTGCCAGAGTAATAGGGAACCAAAGAAAGTTCAGGAACAGTGAGATTTCAGGGCAGGGATAGCTCTCACCCAAACACCTCTTCTTATCTGCTGCTAGTCTGTAGCCAGAGTTGCAGGCACAGTAGAATGTTCCAGGAGCACTGACACACTGATGCTGGCAGCCATGTCCCCACTCAGCACACAGGTCCTTCCCTGAGGACACACAGCACTAGAATGAGCAGGAGACAGATGGGCAGAAGCCTCCAGCAAGAAAGAGCTGAGTAGGGATGGGTCAGAGGCAGGCACCACGTCCAAGTATGGCCCTAAGTGGGATAGGACTCCCCTGAGGGGTGGGGGTGTCAGTCCCTGCAGCTTAGAGTAAAAACGGGGACACGGAACTAGATGTGCCCATGGGTAGGGCAAAACCACAGAAGGCCAGTTCAGGGAGAAGTGTAAACCGAGGTGGGCCAAATAACACAAATGGGACTAGCACAGATCTTGCAGCGTTTATAGGAAGAGCTAAAGTGAGGAGGCGTCACGCCCGTGTGGGCGGGGCATGACGTCTGTAAGTGACGGCTCTAAGCTTTGAGTAAGGGTGATTTAGCTTGTTGTTGTCGTTGTTGTTGTTTGATATCGGGAATCGAACCCACGACCTCACATTTGCCAGGCAAGCGCTTGCGCCCCTGAGTTAAACCCCCGGCCAGGGTGATCCAGTTTTGCAGACATGTGTTGAGTTTGACTCTTAAGTCTGTGATAAATCACAACCCCTCGTCCTGTAGGGCAGGACAAGAAAAATGTCGCGCCTTGTCTACAAGCCTAAGAAAACATGTCCGGAGCACACATTTGACTGAACCCCTCAACTCCACCCGGTAGGCAGAGTAAGGCTGGACGTGCCTGGAGAGGAATCCACAGGGCTACAGTGCTGAAGCCGCATTGCAGCGTCCCTTTAACTCACCGCAGAGTCGCCCCTGGAACCGCAGGCCAAAGTCCTGGATATGGTCAAAGGATTCAACGAGGAAGACATGCTCGTCCAGAGGGGGTGACGCCATGGCGCGCAGGGACCCCACGTCAGCCCTCTGCACCCCGACTGCGTAAATTTCAATGCCGCGGGCGCGCGCTTGGGCCGCCACCTCGGCCACGCGGTCTTGGGGCCGCCCGTCGGTAACGATGACAGCGACGCGTGGCACGCGCTCCTCCGGCGGGCGCGCGCCCTCGGCCTCGCTGAAGGCCACGTTCATGGCGTACTGGATCGCCAGTCCGGTCATGGTGCCCTGCGCTAGCGGGACCAGGTCGCGGATGGCACGCTCCATGTCCTCGCGGCGCGAGAAGGCTCCGAGCGGGAAGACGTTCTGCACTTGACTCGAATACTGGATCACGCCCACGCGCGTGGCGTTGCGCCCCACGTCCAGACTGCGGAGGAGGCCCACCAGGAACTGCCGCATCGTCTCGAACTCAGAGGGGCGCACGCTGCGGGAGCTGTCAATCACGAAAACCAAATCCAGGGGCCCAGTATGGCACCTGGGACCTGCCGGGTACATCACAGAGGACACGTTAGGGTGACAAAGCCTTACCTCCCAGGAAAACCCACCTCCTGCCCAGAGAAACTCGAGAAATGCTATCCTGACAGCACAGCGCCCCCTACAACGCTAACCTGACAAGCGCAAGTTAGATACCCTCATTCAGGCAGCATGGCTGAGAACCCGGCCTAGGCCTTTTCAAGTTCTGGTAGGTCTGGTAGGTCAAGTTCTGGACCTACAGGTCTGAGAGGTATTGGAGGAAGGTGTTATTTATTACGGATGGACCGAGGAGGAAACGTCCCAAGTAAAGACAGCAATAGGAGTTAGTTAGGCAGAATGAATGAATGCAGTGGTTGGGTTAGGACTGTGGACACTAAAAGAGTCTATATCCCTTCTACTTCGGGCAGCTCCTGCAAAATGTCACCATATGATCACATGGGCTGGATGTTAGCAGTCCTTGAATTTCTCAAGAGAAACCCCAAATCGGGATTTTTATGTGAAATTTGATATTTCCATGTCTTCAATTAAAAAATTCAAAATCAAACACAGCATATATTTTCTGCATGAACCCCAAACTAAGCTACATCCTATGGGTGAGGAAGCTGAGACCCACAGAAGAGAAGTGGGAAATGCAAACCCAGCCCCATATGTTCAAAAACCCTTGTTTTTCTCTCTCGTGCAGGCCTGGCCTGGCTGCTTCCTCTCCCCTCCTCCCGCCGGTGAGGGCTGGGCCACAGCTCACCTGTAGCCTGGAGCTGGGTTTCCCAGGGCTGGAGAAAGAGCAGCAACATAGCCAGTGGCCAGCAGAGAAGGCTCCTCATGGTGTCTGAGGGACAGAGAATAGAGATGTCGGAACCTGAAAGAAGGAAGGAAATTAGTGAAGAATAGAGCTCTTATTCTGGAGGATGGGCACTTGGAGGGGAACAGGTCACGGGTTTATTTTATTAAGCTATTTTTGTGTGTTCAAAATGTCTCACACTGGGATGTTTCACAAAAATGCCATCACACTGAGATTGCTGGCGAACACAAGAGATTCTCTGTAGAACCGCAGAAGGACTTTGATGAACTGCAAAATAATATAAACCAAAAAAAAAAAATAGGTAACATACAGCCTTTGAAAAGAGAAGGGGCTTTTCTAATGCTGGGTACATACTAAATGCGTTGCATGCATGATGGCATTTAACCCTCGTCAGTTCTGACATGAAGGCTGGAGTCCCACTGTACAGATGAGGAAACCGAAGCTTAGAGAAGTGAAGCGTAAAACCCGAAGTCATGCAGCAAGGAAGGGGCTCGCCAGGGTAGGATCCTATGCCTCTCTGGTTCTAGGACCCAGCCAGAGTGCTCTGTGCCCCCTGCTCCCAGCAGGCGAGTGTCTGAGGCTGAAGCTGGTCCGGTCTCAGCCCCTCCCCTCTGCACACAGGAGCTTCTGTGCCGCTGTCTGTGCAGCCCTCGGCCCAGCCCCTATATTCAGCCCCGCACCGCCCAACCGAAGGCGGCGACGAAGGGCTGCGTCTTTTGTAGACGGTGAATGGTGCCAATATCCACCACGCCATGAACTCCTGACTTGGTACCTGAGTTCTCCGCCGGCTCTCGATAGAGGCCGCCAGGGGACGCCCGTGGCTGTGATCCCAATGTAGTCTGGGATGTGGCTGTGATCCCAATGTAGTCTGGGAAGTCCACACCTGCCCAGCAGGTGTCTCTGCCCAGAGCAAACAGGGGGCCGGGAGCCCCAGGGCCTTGGAGATAAGGCTGTCCAGGATATATCCGAGCACAGGTTGGGGTGCAGAGGTGTGCAGGGTGCCCAGGACAGTGGCATTGGATGTGCTCAGAGGGCGGCGAGCAAGCGCCCAAGGCCTCCCAGAGCGGCCATGGACCCTGGCGGGGCAGCAGGTGAGCATTCACCCTCCTGCAGACCCTAGCGATGTCCCTTGTGTATGACAGAAGGTCCCCCATTGTACAGATGGGAAAATGAAGGCCCAAAAAGGTGAAACCACTGGAATCTGAGACTCCTGGGGCCCACTTTCCCTCCTGAGCTGCCTGGCTGTGTAGTTCCTAATAGGAGTCACTAAGTCTCTTTTCCTTTCAATTCCTACCCTACCCCTTGGGCCCAGGGTTGAAGCTGTTAGCCATTTTTCTGTTGCCCGTTCTTGGCAGAGAGGGAGCCGGCCACCCCTAACCCACAGCAGCCCCGCCCCGCCCCCCAGTTCCGTGAATGAGCCTATTCTGAGTAAGGCCCTGCCTGTCGCTCGCCCCAGGCAGGCTTCCTGTCCAGGATTTTTCTCCCCCTTCTCCTTCCACCCTAGGAGAGGAACAAAAATCCCTCTGGCAGGGCCTGTCATGGGAGGGTGACTCAGCCAGATGTGCCAGCTGCTGGTGGAAGTGGACGGGCACCAAATGCCTTCCCTACCTTGGGCCACAGCCAAGGCTGGCACCCTGGGGTAGCATATGGGTTAAAGGTGTAGGGGCCTTTGCTATGCCTTATTCCTTCCTGGCAAAAGCCACTGGGCTCCCTAATCCCGATTAAGGTCCCCCTTATCCTGCTCCTGGCCTAAATCAACATCCACTTGATTCTCCGCTCCATCCCAGGAATCCTAGAAAGTTCATAGGTGAACTTTGTCACCTTTCCAACTCTCAGTTTACAGAAGGAGCCAGGTCCAGAGAGGGTAATGGGTCTTCACTCAAGGGGGTGGCCTGGGCTGACCCTAGAGCCCAGGACTCTACAGAAGTTAATTCTTGGGTTAAACAGAAGGTTCACAGATGCTCTTCGGGTAGGCAAAGTGGCCTGAAAGTGGGGCAGGGAGAGCTGTGAGTAATTATTCAAAAGTTGGCTCAAGAATGAATACCTTGGAAAGGTGCCTGGGGCCTGGAAGAAAGTTAGGGAAGGAGCCCCGTTTTTGCCAGGGGTTCTATTTGGAAGGGACCCCACAGAAGAGGAAAAAGGCAGTGCCAGTCAGTTGAGGCCACCAGAGGCGTTGCTTCTGCAGTAAATAGATCTCTGGTGGGGCTTGTCGCCTCCCCACCTGCAGATTCCTCAGCGCCCCCGGGCCCTTTGACTCACCTGAGCTTGCAGGACAGCTCGGAGGTGCGGTTGCAGAGCGGAGCAGACGGGCGGAGCCTCCCGGGCAGTTGGACCAGGTAACGGCGTGGGCAGCGTGCCCTAGGTGAGGACTGCCAGGCAGCTGGAGCTAGCAGAGGCGGCGGCCGCATTTAACCCAGGACTGGCGATGGGGAGGGGGAGCACGGGCCGCGACCCCTCCCACTGGCGGGGAGTGATTCCCCCTTCCTCTAAAGACTGGGGCGGAGCAAGTGTGCGGCGCCCCCAGGTCCTACCACCCTTGGAGCTGCAGACCGAGAGCTGCTGGGCGAGAATCCCGCTACAGCGAGAGAAAGGCGGCGACACTGCCCCACACTGCCCCTGAGGAGAGCTCCAGGAGGCGGGGCAGTCCTGCTCTGGCTGCCCACAGGGCCTGGCCAGGCTTTCCAGGGCCCGCCTGACTCTTGCCCTCCCGATGTCCACTCTAGTAGGGAAGAGAAGACGGGACTGGGGTCCTGCCAAAAGTGTATAGAGCTTCAAAGGACACAGAGGAGATCATAGCTTTCCTCAGGCTCCAACCCACTAATTCCACAAATCTCTGCCACAAGTCCTCCTTTCTATGGTCTCCGAAACTGTGCAGGCTTTGTGCACACCCATCTTTACCCATCCAAACCCCCAGACTGAGAAGTCACCAGATCTAGAGACCCTGACCAGGGTATCTCTGCAGGGTCAATGCAATGATTCCCTGTAATCCAAGAAAGCCTACCCTTTGCCAGGCATGGTAGCACACACATGTAATCCCAGCACTCAGGAAGCTGAGGCAGGAGGCCAGCCTGGGCTACATAGTGTGTTCAAGGTCAGTACGAAGCGTATAGCAAGACCCTGTCTTGAAAGAAAGAAAGAAAGAAAGAAAGAAAGAAAGAAAGAAAGAAAGAAAGAAAGAAAGAAAGAAGGAAGGAAGGAAGGAAGGAAGGAAGGAAGGAAAGAAAGAAAGAAAGAAAGAAAGAAAGAAAGAAAGAAAGAAAGAAAGAAAGAAAGAAGAGAAAGCCCACCCAGCAAGAGGCCCCTTCTCCTGGGAGAAACAGAGGAGTGTTGCTTTGCTCCAGGGAAAACTCAGATGTTCCCCATCCTTGGGACTTGGCTTAGGGATTCTTTCATGTTTGTAGGCCTCTGCTCACAGGAGGTGAGAGCCCCCAGGGCCTGAATCCAGCGAAGGTCATTTCCTCTTGGCATGCCCCTAAAATCAGGAAGTTTAATATCAACTCCACATTCCCTAACTCTCCATCCCAGAGCCAACAGGGGTGCAGCCTTAGTAGCACCACTGTGTCTCCCTACTGTCCAGACTGCATGGGCAGAAAGCCAGACCCAGAGAATGGCACCTGAGTGGTCCTGGTGGGCTCTGTGCAGGCTTCATGGAACACCTCAAAGCCCAAACATTTAGTCCTGTCCTTCGCCTAACACTTCTTCTTCGTCCACCCTGGGGGAGGCAGAATGTAGAGCTGCTCCTTCCTCTGCTTCCTTTCACTCAACCTGAGCCCAGGGCTCTCTGCAACCTCAACCCTTGACTCACCCTGAGCTGCCCGCCCCGTGCCCAGCTCATCCCCAGAGTGCACCACCGCAGTACTGAGGGAAGGAGTGCGCAGCTGCCTGCAGCAACGGTGCGAGCAGACCGTGCGGATCCTGCATGCCAAGGTGGCCCAGAAATCCTACGGAAATGAGAAGCGGTAGGTGCCTCAGCACTGCCTCCAGGTCTGTCCTACCTTCAGCCCCATGTATCCATCTGCCCTCCTCTTTGGAGGCCTCAGAGTTGAGACCTCAGCTATTGGCTGACCAGGCAGGGGACCTGCTCCTCAGCCAATGCCAGCCCCTACTGTGGTCTTTTGCAGAAGCTCCTTGTCATCATTCACTCCCTCACCCATTATTCATTCATTCATTCATTCAGCTATTTACCGGAGGCTTATCATGTGCTAGGCTCTGTGGTCACTGCTGGGCACTGGCCATACTGACTGACAGAGTCCCTGCTCTCATGACATTTTTACTGTACCATGGATGAGGCAGACAGTAAACTCCTATCAGCAAAAGAGGTATTTCCAGAGGATGGTGAGAGCTGGAAGGAAAGAGAACAGGGTAATGTGATATAAACCAGAGAGAAGCAGTACTTTAGTTTGATAGGTCCAGGAGGTCAAAGAGCCTTTTTAGAAGTGACATCTGAACTGGGACTTGAGAGCTGAGAATGTAACTCAGTGGTAAAGCAAATGCTTTGAACTGAGATTTCAATGGTAGATGGAGCCAGACATTAAAAAAAAAAAAAAAAAACTAGAACAAAGGTGTCCAACTAGAAAGGACAAAAAAAAAAAAATGCAAAGACTCTGACCTGTGCCAGCAAGGCCTGTTTAGTTGCAAAAGAAGTAAATGCGACTAGAATTAGAGGAGGAGAAATAAGTTATAAGAAGCAAACTGGAGAGTTAAACATATAAAGACCTGGAATTTTAAACTACCAAAGAACGTCAAGGTGAGACATAATACAATTTGACTCATGTTAAAACAAAACAAAACAAAACAAAACAAAAACACACTCCGGCTGCTTTGTGAAAACAAATTAGAAATGGGTGGAGTAACCCCGGGGAGACCCACTGGAAGGCTGATGCAGTTGTAAAAGTAATGGTTAGACCAGGCAGTGGCACAGGTCTGTAATCTCAGCTCCTTGGGAGGCTGAGGTAGAAGGATCGAAAGTTCAAGGCCAGCCTGGGCAATTTCATGAGAGCCGATCTCGAAATAAATAAAAAGGGCTGTAGCTGTACCTCAGAGTTAGGGCTTAATCCCCAATAACATGCACACACACACACACACACACACACACTAAATTACACAACCAAGGGATTCCAGATATGTTTTGAAGGTGGAGTAGACAGGACTTACTGATTAGTTAAATGAGAGAAGTATAAAAATATGAAAGCTTGGGTGTTACCGGGGATTCACAGTCATGGAAATATCTAGAGGCAAGAGGGAGAGGAATCAAGGGTTGCGTGGATTTTATGCCAACCTTGAGAAGCTTGCGAGATAGTCAAGTGGCAATGGACATTCAAACCCAGCCCTCGCATGTCTCCTCAGGTTCTTCTGTCCCCCACCCTGTGTCTACCTCACCGGTCCCGGATGGAGGGTGAAGCCAGCCCAGGGCCAAGGTGAGGCAGCTCTCCGGCCTGCTGACCGCGGGCCTCTGCGGGGAGGAGCCGGGCCAGGCCAGGCGGCTGGGGGCTCGGTCTCGCTGCGCCCTCTGGCGGCCGCGCTCAGCTTGCTCGGCCGCTGAGTCCCTGCATCACCGGAGCCAGCTCGCGCCCCTTTGCAGCCCACCAGGCAGGGGAGAGCGGGGTCACCGTCTGCGGTTACATGGGGCTCGACGGCGCGTCTGGCAGCGCGGCCGAGACGCAGAGGTTGACCTTCGAGGAGCAGCCGGACTGCAGGGTGAGCGAGCATGGGAGAAGGCCCGCTTCCTGCCTCTTCCTTGGAGAGCAGGGCTGCCGTGGTCCCCTCTAGAAGTCAAGAGACAGCAGGGACGCGGGGAGGTCAGGGCTGCCTCGAGGCTGAGCCCGAGCCAGGCTCGCGGGGGTCTCCCGTCCCTCTGATGGGGCGGACGTTGGGGAGGCTGGTTCGTCTGCGAGCTGAGGCCTGGGATGAGCCGGCCCCATCGCCGCGACCCGCTAGGAGTTCGGCTGCGCCAAGACCCTGTACATCTCGGACGCCGACAAGAGGAAGCACTTCCGCCTCGTGCTCCGCCTCGTGCTGCGAGGAGGCCGGGAGCTGGGCACCTTCCACAGCCGCCTCATCAAGGTCATCTCGAAGCCCTCGCAGAAAAAGCAGTCGCTGAAAAACACGGACCGTGAGCGGGGAGTGGAGGGCGGGGGCTGGGCCCACGCAGGACCCTGCGGGGCGGGGTGGGGCGGGGCCCTTTAAACCTGGCGCTGGAGCCTAGGGGCGGGGTCGGAGTGAGAGGCAGAATCTGAACCCAGAGAGGGGTGCATCTGAGTGGATGCTACTGGACACGCAAGAGGGGAGCAAAAGCCGTGAAGGAACGCGGACTGGATGGTGAAGTGAGGGGCGATCATGAGGGATGGCGTGAGAATGAGGCTTAGTGGTAAAACGAGTGCTTAGCAGACGTTGGACTCGGAAATCAACCTCCAGTTCCAGGAAACAAAAATGACCATAAAGAGGCAGAAAGAACTCAGTTTAAAATACATGGCGACCTTGTTGTATGCCTCGCTCAATGCTAGACGCTGGATCTCCATAAAATAAGAGCAGGACCTAGCAAGTAACTCAGTAGTAGAACACATGACTCAGCTTGCAGAGGCCCTGGATTCTCCAGCATCACTATAATAATAATAATGCTACCAGGCATGATGGTGTGTGCCCCTGTATCACAGCACTCAAGAGGCTGATGCAGGAGGGTCTCCACATGTTTGAGGTCAGCCTGGGCTATGTAGTGAGTTCAAGGCCAGCCAAGACTGGTCTCAAAAAAAACAAAAAACCAATAAATAAATCAATAATAGCAGATGTCTGTTCTAGAGGAAGGTATAGCCTATCAGGGAAGATATTCATTGCAGGTCAAAAAGGTCATTTGAGGTAAGGAGTATTCTGGATGTCAAGTGGACAATTGTGGGGGAGGAGGGCTCAGTAACAATGACAACAGCACCAGCCCATCACTAGAAGGCAAGGAGACAGGGTGGGAAGGGACTTTCCCAGGGATCAGTCCCTGCGAGGTAGGTAGCATTATTGTCCCTATGTGGTAGATAGACAGGGAAAATGAGATTTTAAATATTCATTCATCTAAGAAATAATAGGACCTATCACATTCCAGGTGACCTGCCCAAGACTGCCCACCTGGGATGTGGCCAAGCCAGGAAATTAGCCCGAGTCAAGATGACTGCAGAGCCTGGCTCCTGCTCTGTACCACACTTACTTTATTTTTTGAGACAGGGTCTTGCTGTGTAGTTCAGACTGGGTTTGAACTCTCTGTGTAGCCTAAGATGGCCTAAAACTCACAGCAATCCTCTTGCCTTAGCTTCTTGAGTGCTACAATGATAGGCATGAGCCACCACACCCGGCCACACTTTCTATCTGTTGCAAAACCTGTGAACTATCCCAGACCTAAAGGGTGTTAGGGCTGGCTCTTGGTATCAGGGAGGGGCACAGTGTGATGCTGAGCAAATATTTTGGAGCCCAGTGTTTGAATCCTGCTCTACAACTTGGAAGCTGTGTGATCTTTAGGAAGTTGAGCTTTTTTCCCCCCTCTAGTACTGGAAATTGAACCCAGAGACTTTGCACTGAGCTATATCTCCACCCCCTTTTATTTTCTTGAAACAAGATCTTTCTAAGTCACTAAGTTGCCCAGTCTGGGCTTCAACTTGCAATCCCCTTGCCTCAGCCTCCCAGAGTACTGGGATTACAAGTGTGGACCACCATGCCAGGCTCAGGTTGCTCTCTTAAGTGGAAAGAATTTTGTCTACCTTACAGGGTTGTTGAGAGAATTAAAGGAAAAAATACGCATAAAGCTTTTAGAAAAGTACCTGGTACACAGTAAGTGCTAGCTCTTATTCAATGGAGGGGGACTTGGAGTAAGTATAAACAAGCACTACGCTATGTCCAGCACTGTAAGAGAGGAGAGGACAATGACACATCCACTGCCATCTCCATAAGTGGCCAAAGCACAATAAGAAAGTAAAGCAGTGGCTTTGAGTATACAATCTTTGAGGCCAGAAGATAAATAATAAGCTCCTAAAACAGTGCACAGCTGTTTCACACCACATGCGCTTTGCTTTAGCACCCCCTGAACAATTCCTACCTGCTTCATGATCCCCCTCTGAGAATGTAACTTCTTCCAAGGAGGCCTCCTTACCTCAACCGTCAGCACCTCATACTGGTGTTTTAGATTTATGTACTTGAAACTGCAGCCTCTTTCAGAGCAAGGGGGTCCTAACTCACACTTGGGTACTCAGTGCCCAGCATGATGCCTGCCCCAAAGTAGCTCAAGCAGCAGAAAGTAGCAGGCAAGGCATAGAACCAGGACAACACTGGACAAGCAGCTGTGAGATATGAGCATCCAGCGGTCCGTACAAACCAGACTGGGGCATAGCGCAGGGGACTCGAGATTGTCTGGGAGCCCCAGTGTTCCAAGCCAAATCCCTGATTCTTCCTTCTCTGGCAGTGTGCATATCATTGGGCTCAAAGGTCTCCCTCTTCAACCGCCTGCGCTCCCAGACGGTGTCCACTCGCTACCTCTCTGTGGAGGACGGGGCCTTTGTGGCCAGTGCGAGACAGTGGGCTGCCTTCACACTCCACCTGGGTAATGACCCCAGCAGGCATGGTGGGCCACTCTACAGGTGTCAGCTGGCTTACTCCTCTCCCCAGCTCCTCAAGAAAGGTCAATTCGCCCCTGTAGCTGAGCTCAAAAGCAAAGACTCACCCACAAACCCAGCGAGAAAGTGACTGACCCAGCTATTCTGATCCCAACGTCACTGCATTATCCCCTCTTACCAAGCGCCTACCTCGGGAGCAGACATCTGTGAGCATGGTCACAAACAACCCGGCTCCCCATTAGATAGCCCTAATGCGTCCCTGAGAGCTGGCCTTTCCCACAAGGGCTATTCGTGATGTGAGGTGGAGCCAAAGGTAAGAAGGCAGGGTTGAGAGCAGAAGATGGGGCTCTTAAAACCTTCTTCTGTTTCTTTCCTTCACCCCAGCTGATGGACACTGCTCCCAAGGGGACTTCCCACCTCGAGAGGGCTACGTCCGATATGGTTCCCTGGTGCAGCTTGTCTGCACTGTCACGGGCATCACACTACCTCCTCTGGTACGAGCAGGAACAGCACGCCTGCAGGGGTCCCCCTAGATCCCTGCAAAGGGCATGACATATGTGCACAGGGCTGGAAGGCGAGACCCCAAAGCCTGAAGACACCTGTTCTTGCTCTGGGGATACTTGGTGACTTCTAGGACTCTTCTTGTGTCCACGTGGCTATCAAAGTAGCTGAGACTGGCTGGGAAGGCAGCTTCTGGGCACCCAGCCGCCATGGCACCGTGCTTCCTGCCACCCTTCTGTTGCAGATCATCCGCAAAGTAGCCAAACAGTGTGCGCTCCTTGATGTGGACGAACCTATCTCCCAGCTGCACAAGTGTGCCTTCCAGTTTCCAGGTGGCCCTCCGGGAGAGGGTGGCACCTATTTATGCCTTGCCACAGAGAAGGTGGTGCAATTCCAGGTGAGCAGGGCCTACCAGCACCAAGCACCCCAGAAAGGTAGAAGGTAGAGAGTCACAGCACTGGCGGAGGCAGGTGGATTGTTGTGAGTTCGAGACCAGCCTGGGCTACAAAGTGAGCTCAAGGCCAGCTTGAACTGCATAGAGACCCTGTCTCAAAAAGACAAAAAAGAGAGAGAGAGAGAGTCACAGCACCGCCATGGTGTTTGCTGCTTACTGAGCAGCACTACCTATGTGGGAGGTCAGAATCATGGACTACTGAGACAGAAATGTAGAAAATAATAAGCGTTATTATTAAGTAATATTCATCCCCAAAGAAGCTTAAAATCATAGACTGTTGGGATATAAAATTGTAGAATGCAAATAAAAATTGGAACGGGTGATAGTTTTGAGTATTATTGAAGGAAGACCATTAGCATGATAGAATACTGAGGTAGAGAATTGTAAAATGTGGAAGATTAGAATTATTATTAAGCAAGCTGTGAAAAGAATACTATTAAGCATGTTAGGTGATAGAATCATAAGATGTAGAAAACAACAGTTATTATTATCATTGGGCAATATTCCCCCTCAGAGAATATTAAAGCTGTAGAATGGTAGGGCAAAGAATTGCACAAATTTAAAAATAAAATTCCAAAAACCTAAGAAAAGAAGTCCATTAGAAACCACATGGGCTGGGGCAGGGGCACACCGGGTAATTCCAACTACTTAGGAGGCTGAGGCAAGGTGAAGACCAGCTTGGGTCACGTAGTGAGACCTTGCGAAAAGGGCTGGGGGTACACTAACGTGGGTGGCCTTGCATTCAATCACCAGCAAAGGGAGAAGAGGGAGGGAAAGAAGGAGCAAGCAGCAGGTCAGTGAGCTTATTCACTCTCTCTCAGTGAGAGAATTTAGGAGTCCGGTCCAAGTTCTGTCTTGGGGATGTCACAGAGCCTACGACAGAAACTCATTTGGGCCTGATGGCTGCTGCCCAGCCCCACCCTCAGATCCTCTTCCAGGCCTCTTCCTGTCCCAAGGAGGCGAACAGGGCGCTGCTCAACGACAGCTCCTGCTGGACCATTATCGGCACCGAGTCCGTAGAGTTCTCCTTCAGCACCAGTCTGGCGTGCACGCGGGAGCCTGTCACGCCGGTGCCCCTCATCTGCACCCTGGAGGTGAACCGGGCGCTGGGGGGCGCTGACGGGCAGGGAGAGTGGCCGGGGGTTGCTGGCGAGGGAGGGCAGCCCGCTGTCTCCAGGTCCCCGCCCCACCTGGCCCCACCCTCCCCCCAGCTGAGCGGCGGGGGCGATGTGGCAACGCTGGAGTTGCACGGGGAGAACTTCCACGCGGGGCTCAAGGTGTGGTTCGGGGACGTAGAGGCAGAGACCATGTACAGGTATGGGGCGCGGGAGGCAATCTGAGTTTCCCGGGAGCAGGGGACCAGTCACGACAGTCACTGCAGCTCGAACCTCCATGCCCCACCCCAGGAGCCCGCGGTCCCTGGTGTGCGTGGTGCCCGACGTGGCGGCCTTCGGCAGCGACTGGCGCTGGCTGCGCGCTCCTATCACGGTGCCGGTGAGCCTGGTACGCGCCGACGGGCTCTTCTACCCCAGCGCCTTCTCCTTCACCTACACCCCGGAATACAGCGCCAGGCCGGGTCCACCCAGCGCCCCGAAGCCGGCGGATGATGCTGACGCGCTCCTCGAGAGCATCCACCACGAGTTCACGCGAACCAACTTCCACCTCTTCATGCAGACCTAGGAGCTGCCGGGTGCGCCCTGGGGCGGGGCGGGGCGGGGCGGGGCGTGCGCGCTTCACTGGGTCGCCCCCTAGAGGGCGCCCTCCCTTATGAAAGGGCAGAAGGTGACTCCCCAAAGAAACCTCACAACCTCTCCTGCCTGACAAACGTAAGGTCGTGAATTCTATCCCCGGTACAAAAAGAAAAACCAAAACAAAAGACACAACCTGGAAGACACCCTGTGTTCATTTTTGTGTGTGGTTCTCCTTGTCCACTTGTCTCACTCTTGTCTCTCAATCGTTCAAACAACTGAACTCTGCCTTGGTAACTTCTCGTTGGGTCTATGTGTTCCTGTCTCTCCATCTTTTTCTAGTTCTCTCTGTCTTTTACACAATATGACACTCTCCAAGAAAACAAACCTGGGGTATTTTGTCTTCCAGGGAACTATAGCCCCACTTAAAGAACACACCCATAAGCCCAGAGACAAACATGGGAGCTCTGTAGAACAAAGATCCTAGGGAAACCCAGGCAGAACTCTTGGAATAACTGGCCATAATGCATCTGAAAGAGGGGCTCCCCTGCTTGGAGCCTGCAGACTGAATCTCTCCCTGATGGGCCTGCCTACACTGTGCCTACTTTGTGCTTTCCAGGGAAGAAGAAAAGATAAATAAACATCGGACAGGCTCCTTGCATGGGAGCCTGGACAGTGAGAATCAAGGACACAGATATCATGGGTTCCAGCTATCTGTACCAATCCCTGGTGGTGGTACCTCACCGAGAAAACTGGTCTGAAATGTGGGCTTAGGGTTCAAGCCTCTGAGCCATTCCGTGACCTCTGAGGAAGACTCACTTCCTGTAAAATGCTTTCCCCAGAAGTAGGAAGTTCCATAAGATTTCAGAAACAGCTAAAAACAAAAAAACACCAGCCCATGTTTCCCAACAGCTCTTACTCTTTAGACTCCCCAGTCGTGGCAGGCTGAACCCTGCAGTGAGCAGCAGGGGAGATGCTTGCTTAAAGCCCATTTTCCCCATGGTGAATCCTGGCTGAGGAATGGTGGGAACATACTGAATGGGAAATCCCTAAAATGAGTCTTGCCTCAGGAGGGTTTGCATCGCTGTCCCATGATGGTACTGAAGCAGGAAGGAAGCTGAGAAGTTTCATAGCGCACCACATAGGCAGCTGGCTTCAAGAGCTTTGCAGTTCTGTCTCCCTCACTCCTCTCAGGCATCCTTGTAACCCCTGATCCCACCTGGCTGCCCACCTGGAAGTCTGTGACCACCGAAGCTCCAGCCCTACCCTGTCTCCTGAGTTATGGCTGCTGGGTCTGTCCCTGGAGATCCTCCTTACTCCTGTCTGATCAGCTAACCTCAAACTCCCTTCCCACCAAGGCCCGAAGGCTCTACCTCTCCTTCCACACCAAAATATGCTTCTTCTATTCCCTCCATTACTGTACTGCCTCCAGCCCCAGTTTGGATGTCACCTCCTCCAAAACTGTCCCAACTACCCCGGGTAGGACCAATTATATAATTATGGGCTTAGTGCAAAATGAAAATATATGACTCCTGTTCAAATAATATTCAAACAAGACAAGAGATGATGAAGTCAAGTGCAAAGCGCTTCTCAGCACAGGTCATCATCCCTAAAGCTGGCCCTGCTGCCAGGCTTCCATCTTGTATTCCATCATATTACCTTCTGCCTTGAGTCAAGGAGCTTTATGTGCATGTCCATTGTCCCCTCTAGATTGTGAGATTCATGTGGAAAGGGGATTTTATCTCTGTGTGTCTTGGAGAACAGATCGCAGTGTCTTGTACATTGAGTTTGTTCTCATTAAATACTATAACAAATTGCATTGCAACTGAATTGGCCAATAATTTGGGTAGTGCCTGTGCAAAGTATAACCACCAGGTGGCACTGTTCCCCCTCTCAAGCATTGAGTTGTTTTGTTTTATAGAAGCTGTTGGGGTCCTCAATAAGCTCAACTTTTTCCTGTTCTTGGGTTTCTTGCGATTTTATACACACAGTTCTGAATACTCTACTTCCAAACACTTGGAAACCTGTTTGTTTATTTAGTCTTTTTCATATTAGAATCAGCTACCAAGCTGTAAACATTAGCTATCCAGGCCACACCACAGATCAACTGGATTGAAATCTCTGAGTGGGGAGCCTGAGCAGCTGTGCTGTTGGCAAGCCCTCCCATGTGATCCCCGAGAGCAGCCAGGCTTGAGAATCATTGTTCCAGTCCACATTTCCTTTCTAAAAATTTTCTTAAATTTATTTGATTAATTGATCGATAGATTGATTGACTGATCGAGACAGGTTTCCTGGTGCAGTTCGGGCTGGCCTTCAACTCACTATGTAACCCAGGCTGGCCCTGAACTCAAAGTTATCCTCTTGCCTCAGCCTCCTGAGTGCTAGGATTACAGCTGTGTGCCACCATCCCCAGCCTCTTGTTTTACAGATGGGGACACTGAGACTCTAAGAATAGAGATCAGGGTCACAGCAGGTTGTTGGCAGAGCCTGTCCTTGATTTGAATTCTGCACACCTGACACAAAGTAATGAGGATGAGACCAAAAGCTCTGTTCCCCAATCTTCCCATTTTACTATCTTGTGCTACTGGAGAGCACAGGGAATAAACTAGTATCCTGGTTTAAGTAATGACCTTGGAGGTTCTTGGAGTGTGTGTGCGTGCGTGCGTGCATGAGTGCGTGTGTGTATGTGTGTGTGTGTGTGTGTGTGAGAAATAAGGTTTTCTGCAAATAGAAACCAGTTATAACTGAGGTGCAAGTAAAATTTCTCAGACATCTTTCTCCCTGGGGAGGATGCAGACTTTGAGGACATGGACCACGAAGAGGACAAAGGTGAGAGGAATTGGCTTTAAAGGAAATGAAACCAGTGAGACGCCTACAAGGTCTTGGCAAGGGCCAACCCTGAGCACTCACACAAACACATAAAAAGGTGCCCTAGTCAGTCAGAGCTGGCTGGGATCCAGGTTCCAAGGGACAAAGGCAGGGCACTGGTGGTGTAATAACACTTTCGGTGGGTAAGGTGGTAAACACCTGGCACTGCTGGCTGTTTGCCATAGCACAGGGCAGCTTGGGGGTGCAGGCAAAGGGGAAAAGGCAGAGTCTTGTGACCAAGTACTCAGGCACTCACCCTGGTAAAATGTACTGGGGTGGGGCCATCCCACCAAACTCATCCTCAAGCCCTGTCTGATCTGCGACACACCTCAGTCCGGCCCTGGCTGGGGTCTCTACGTGCACCATTGGCACCTCATCCTGGGGAGGAGTAACATGATTTTGGTCTTGGTTTGTCCTGGCATACGTATACTACATCCACTTATGGATTTACACTGGGGATTGAACCCAGGGTCTTAACACTGAGATACATCCACGGCCCTTATTTTCTTATTTTGAGACAGCGTCTCACTAAGGCACTAAGTTGCTGGGCTTGAACTTGGGATCCCCTTCCTCAGCCTCCCAGAATGCTGGGATTACAGGTGTGCACCCCACATCCAGCCCGTTCATACATATTTATGTTTATATTCTCTTCTTGCACTCTTAACCCATACCTTATTTTCAGAGGGCCTTCTTTTTTTTATTTTTTTGTCTTTTTTTTTTTGAGACAGGGTCTCACTATGCAGTTCAGGCTGGTCTTGAACTCACTTTGTAGCCCAGGCTGGTCTCAAACTCGCAACCATCCTCCTGCCTCAGCCTCCCGAGTGCTGGGATTACAGGCGTGAGCCACCACACCCAGCTCAGAGGGGCCTTCTTAAAGTGAAGGAAGGTGGCTTTTTTTAGTCAACAAAAACTGTGTGTGCTAGTCAGGGAAATGCAAGTCACTTCACCTCTGTGTGCCTCAGTTTCTATTTCTCAAAGTGGGAATAATAGAATTTGTTTCATAAAATGTTAGAAAGTTAAACAATCAACATATGTAAAGAACTTTCAACAGTGTCTGGCCCATGGGAACCACTTTGGTAATTGCTGCCATGGTCAGTATTCGTGAAGCACTTTTTTTTTTCCTGAGAGTCTCGTCGCCTGGTTTAAACTGACCTTGAACTTGCTATGTAACCCAGGCTGGTTTGGAACTCACAGTGATCCTCCTGCCTCAGCGTCTCCAGTGCTGGAATTACAGGTATGTGTCACCATGCCTGGCCCTGAAGCACTTTTCACAATAATCCATATACTGCTCTCTCCTTCCAGTTAACAAATGGGACAACTGTTGGTTCAGAGGCGGAAGAGTGACCTTTCTGTATTAGTAAAGTAAATGACTTTCCCGTATTAGTTTCTGTGTTGCATAATGAATCACCACAAAAGTAGGTTACAACAACACATATTTATTGTCCCCAAGTTTCCATGGATCCGAGCACAGTTGCTTGGGTCTCTCAAGCCTGCAATCAAAGTGCCAACCAGATCTGTAGAATCCTGGAGCCATGGTACCTTGCTTTTCTAAGGCCAACTAATGGAATCAGGCCCACCCAAGATAATCTCCCTTTTTGCTAAAAAAAAAAAAAAAAAAAAATCAATTTGGAACACTAAAGACATCTGAAAAATCTCACCTTTGCTAATACAACCTGATTATAAACTTACTGGTATCCTATCATCTACAGGACCTGCCCATACTCAAGGGGAGAGAACTATACACATTATATACACTTGGGAGGGGCTAGAGGGTCTTGGGGACCTTCTCATAATTCTGCCTACCCCCAAAACCATGTATCAAGTTACTATCAGGGAGACATTGGCTTGTAGGCCCTTTGTGCTCCCTGTGCAGGGATCAGTGCCTCTGTGGCTCAGATTGGCAGGTCGCTTACAAAAATGGACCACTATTGTTCAGAATCCACTTAGGAATCCCTGTTCAATTCTCAGAAATAATATTGTACCAGCTTTGCAGATAAAGTAACCCCAGTCAGGGCCAGTCCTGGGGCCATGGTCACAATCTTTAAAATGGCTTCCAATGAGTCTTGCCTCTTGATATTCCTGCCTTTGTGTAACTGACTCTCACAGTGAATAGGGCTGACTCGTGTGGCCAGTAAGATATTACAAAAGCTGGGCATGGTGGAACACACTTGTAATCCTAGCACTCTGGGAGGCTGAGGCAAGAGGATCTCAAGTTCAAACCCAGACTGGGCAACTTAGACTGTCTCAAAATGTAGCTCAGTGCAAAGGTCTGGATTCAGTCTCCGGTACTGCCAGAAAAACAGGTATTATTGAAAGGAAAATGTGTGACTTCCAAAGCTAAGTCTTAAAAGGCATTGCAGTTTCCACCTGGCTCTTGGATCAATGACTCTGGGAGAAGTCAGCTGATGTGTCATGCAGAGACTCAGCCCTATATGAATCCACGAGGTGCAGAATGGAGGCTTCCTGCCAACAGCCAGCATCAAGTTGCAAAGACATGTGAGCGCACCATCTCGGAAATGGATCCTCCAGCCCAATCGGGCTGCAGATGACTGCAATCCTGGCCAACATCTGGACCACAACCTTAGGAGCCCCAAAGCCAGAACCACCCAGTTAAGCTGCTCCTGAATTTCTGATTCACAGAAATTAAGTGGGAAAATATTTAATGTCACTGTAAGCCTTTGAGGTTGGGGATAATTTTATCCAGTAATAGATACAGGAGATTTCTGGAAGTAATAATACCTTATCCAAAAAATAGAACAGACAAGGAGGGTGCCACTTACTGGGCACTTAACTGTGTGCCAGGTTCTGACCTTCCTCCCTATGGGTGACAGATCACAAGCTAATAGCTGGTGGAAGACAAAATCTAACACAGATACCTTAACCCATTCTCAGACCAGCCAATACAGATATTTCTGGGACAGCATCCAGTCCAGTTGCCACTAGCCACCATAGCTATTGAGCTTAACCAGTACAGCTAAGGATTTGAATTTTCATTTTTTAATTTAAATAGCCACAGTGCCAGTGTAACAGATAGATGTGAGGGCTGGGGACCCACGCAAGCCTCCAATGACTCAGAAAAACAAAAGTATAGCAGGGCCTGAGGGGGGAGCTAAGCTAACGTGGAATTTGAGACCTAATTTACTGCTCAAGAGGGGGCCACAGCAGCTGAGCAGCCCCCACTGAAGAGATGCTGGGCAATGTGACACTGATAGGCAGGGTAGTTAGAAGCAGACTCTAGAGTCTGACTGACTACCCACATTCAAATCTTACCTCTACCACAGTAGGCTATATAGCTCTGAATAAGTAATTTAGGTTCTTAAATACAATTTTCCCACCTGCAAAATTGGCACCTACTTGCAGAGTTGCGATGATTAATAGGTTCCGGTGGAAAGCATTGAGAATAGACTCCTGGCATACGAAATGCATGGCTTGAGGGTTTACTGTGACTACCAGCTCCTCTTGGCATCCTTCCCACCCCCCACCCCCAGCAAAGCAGTGGGCAACATGTTGCCAAGGAAAAACCACTAATGCCCAAGGACCTAGAATTAAGGCTCGACTGCATACATAAGCTAAGGGCAACTCAGTAACCCTTAATAAAAAGCATCTCACCTGCCCATGGGCCTGCTGTGAGGATCTGGGTGTTTGCTAGTGCTATGAGAGTTTTTAGAGCCTGCCAACCATAGGCTAAGCAGGTAATACTTACAGGATACTAGTCTGTTCCGTGCTTTCCAGTAGCACAACATAGTAAACGGGAAGATTTGGGAACAGAGCTTTTGGTCTTATCCTCATTACTTTGTGTCAGGTGTGCAGAATTCAAATCAAGCATAGGCAGAGGCCATGGTGTAGCAAAGCTGCTATCTCAAAGGTATTCTGCCCCGTAGAATACAATTACTGCCATGCAAGCTGAGTTGCCAAGTTGTGATCCCTCTCAACCTCCAAAAAAAGTGAGGAATCTATATTTTTACAAGAAGCACCCTGATGTCTACAGATAGCAGCTAACTTAAAGATTTTTATTAAACATGGCACTGCCGAAATGAAACGGTGAAGCCAACATGCCATACCACACAGGCCACCAGGATGCATGTTCTGACCGCCTTTCTTCATCCAGGCCTGTCCTTGCCTTCTTGCCTCTCTCTGTCTGCTACCCCACTTGGAGAGATTTTCTCATGCTCCACTGAGTTCGAGACGTACAGAGGCCAGACAGAATGACCTGTTGCAAACTTTAAAATGACAGGCAGGCTGAGCATGGTGGTGCCTATCTGTAATCCCAGCACTTGAGAGGCTGAAGCAGGAGGATTGCTATGAGTTCAAGATCAGTATGGGCTACCTAGTGTGTTCAAGGCCAGTTTGAATGACACATTGAGACTCTGTATAAAAAAATAAAAATAAAAAGACAGAAACAAGCAATCTAGAAAGTACCAGGTTTTATTATCTTTTTATAAAAAAAAAATCAGTAACAGACAACAGTGTGAGAGGCAGCTACAGAAAAAGTGCTCATTCCAACACAGCCTGAGGAAAAGGGCACCGGGGCTAGAAGAGAACCCAGGCAGCTGGGCCTGGGTTGGGTACATTTTGGGAGCTAACAGCCACTGGGTGCAGCAAGGGAGAAGATTCCCCTCCCTGCAGCCAGTGGGGTCAGAAGACCCAACTTACCCCAGCTAAACCACCCACCCTCTCCTCTCTGACAGGAGGGGTCCCAGTCAGCACACCCCAGCTGTAGCCCATCAGCCCCCATCCCTGTCCTGTCCCTTACCCAAAGGTGACCAAGGTCATTCCAGCCAAGCTGAGCTGTAACTTACTAAGCCAGTAGAATTTTCTAGAGCAGTGCACCTCATAGGTGGAAATGTTCTCTCCACAGGGAGGATGAGAAACCATGAGCCTCATGTGGCAGCGGCACTGGAAATGCAGTCAGTGCAACCGAGGAACAAATTTCTAACCTTATGTGATTTGAACCAACAGCCACATGTGGTCACTATACTGGAAAGCACGGCCAGAGTGGGAAGAAGGCAAACCCAAGGACAGTGACGGCGAACCTTTCAGAGCTTTCAGTGATGACAACCAACAGCCCTCTAGGGCTCCTGTGACACGGGTTCGCCATCACTGCCCTAGGGCCCCAGTGGACCCCCAGCAGAAGGCAGAAAGAGGATTAAAATCATCTGCCTTCAACTATTCCAGCCCATAAGAAGGCACCAAGAACTGGGCAAGAAAAAGAGACAAAAGCCTACCCAGTCACACGGAAATTCACTCACTCAGCCATCCAGTCAACACAAAACTGAAAACATCATACTATATCCTGAAAAAATATATTTATCTATTTTTCTAGAACCAAGAGATAATAATATATTACAAGAACACAGGCAAAAATACCCCACAATCCTCTATATTATATCTTGAGAACTGCTACAAAACTATGTTTCAGCAAAAGCTACTTTCAGATGAATGAGCTTCAGAAAGGACCAAGGTCATAAGCTGGGGAGTGTGAAATATTTTTTTAAATGGGGAAGAAGCTTAAAAAAAGAGAGCAAAAAAAAAAAAGGAATGAGAGGCCCTATCTGAAGTATAAATAGTAAAAAAAATAATAAAAATCATATCTCTGTCTCCTCTCATTTTCAAGAAACAAACACAAAACAGAACAAAAATGTTAAATACATACAAACTTAGCAGGTGCCATGGAAATGCATGAGTTAAGACTATCTCTATCTCCACACTTGCACAGAGACACTCTGCACAAAGGAATGAATGATTTCTTTAAAAAAGAGAGAAAAATAGATTTACAAATAATCTACAAATCCATTTCAGCATGAGTGTTCAGTACTTCTCCCCTCCCTCCCCAAATAAAAAAAAGTTGATTTCCAAAAGTCACTCAAAACAGCCTAATGGCCCAAGACGTATCAGAGTCCTATATAGTGTGATCACAAGTACCTGTGGCTGGGTACACCGTAGGGTACACAGGGTTCCAGCTCCTTCTCCTGATTCCTCGCAGAGGAATGGAAAGTGGGGAAGAAGGCAGTGGGGGCAGACCTCCAGCCAGGACCCATGCACTGTCACCCCCTGAGCCCTGGACATGACATGTTCAGTACAGGCTCTACAACACCTTAGATTCTAAACTGGAAATTTTTTAAATGATCCAATCCATGGCTTGCCTTCAGAAAAGCCAAGTTTAACCCCATTTTGCTCTCAGGGCAACTCTAGCCCAAAGAATCAGGAAAAGATAGGCAGCGCAGTAGAAGATGATGTCGCTTCTGACACTGAAAAGGTGACCAGAGCTGGAGACACTGAAAGGTCAGTAATAAGGTGCCCTCCCCTTACTTTAATGCCCACCATTCACAATCCTTTGGCTTCCCTCCCCACTAAAGTCCAAGCAGTGCCTGCGGGGAAACTTCATGCGTAGAACTCGTTGGTGGGGGCTTTTTTGTAGATTGGTTTCTTGCCCAAGTCGTAGCTGCCTTCGTCCTTCTTCTTCATGCGGTACACCAGTAGCAGGATCAGGAAAACAGCAAAAAGGATGCCCATAACGCCGCCCACAACCAGAGCTGGAGAGGAACAGAGAGAAAGTGAGGGTGAGCCTACTCCATGACACCTGGGCTGCAGCCCCTCTTCCACCCACGAGTCAGTTCTCTTACAGCCCAGACACCCTCGCCATCAGCGCTGCCTGTGCCAGGGGGACAGATGCCTCGTGAAAGCATCCCTTGTGACCTCAATTATGACAAGGGGGTCACCAGGCACTGTAAGTCATTGGAGACCACAGGGCTAAAGTGGCAAGGCCACTATTTTAACCTACATCTGCCTTGAATCTGAAGTCCAGGCTCTCTCCAAATACCAGGCAGACTCGCTGGCAACAACTTGTTAGCAACCAGTCAGGAATAAGAGTAACAGCAGGCCACAGAAACACCTTAGACATATCTGTCCTTACAACTGAGACACTCACTAGTTCTGTTTGCATCTGCACCTATCTAGGTCTATGTGTCTGCAGACTGGCATGTATCCTCTACACACACAGAGAACACAGCAATGCCCTTGTAGTGTGTTATAATGTGGATAATCACACCTACTGATTTACATTCCCATGTAGACCCAGGCTGGTTTTCATGCCCACCTCTCCCACCTACTGGCTATGTGATTTCAGACAAGTTACTTGTCTCACTCACTACCAAATGGAACAGTAGTACTTTTCTTATGTTTGTCCTAAAGACTAAATCATCTACCAGCCCAGTGCAGAACTCATGAACTGTAAACCTCTGTGGCTCGTCTCTGTCCCCAGCATGCTGAACAGGCCTGTGCCACAGTGAGAGCTTCCTAAATGGCATTCGCCTGACTCACTAAGGAGGGCCTGGCCGGTGCCATGCAGAGGTGGGCATCTGTTCTGTCCCCCATGCCAGGTGGCCTGAATGACTCATTCCTGTTTGTTAGGGGCAAGCAAGGCTCATGGAATCCTTTCTGTGGCAGATTGAGTCCCCTAATTCGGTCTTACTCAGGCTAAGAAGATTAATTTTCCATCCCCATACATACTACAAATGTATGCACAGAATGGGGTGGAGTGGCACAGAGGAGCTCAGAAAGGTTCTTTCTTGGCTAAAATCCTATAAAAAGCATCAACAAAGTACCTCCCAGAGGTGCCAGAAGAAGCCCATGGGATATCTGATGTCAGCCCCCTTCCTGTTGCCATCACCTCTCCCTCCGACAACCCCACTCCTCTGTGAAGCCTCTGTCTGTGCTGGGACGCCCCACAGGTCCAGGCTTAGGATCTGAAGTTAACACTGTTTCTGGGCCTAAAGGCCAGGTCCACTGTTTCCTGGCTTTGTAATGTGGGACACATTATTTTGGTTGTTATAGATAAGAGGGACTCAACAATCATATGGCATACAGCAAGCCTTTCCTAATACAGGTGCCAAAAATGTGCCTTCTCAAAAAGGTTTCATGCTGACACAATTCTCAAATGGAAGAGGAAAGAAGCCACATGTGGTGGTGAATCCCTGTACCCCCGGCACTCTGGGAGGCTGAGAAAGCAGAATCACAAATCTGAGCCCATTTTGGGCAACCTGGTAAGACCCTGTCTCAAAATAAAAAGTTATAAAAGGGACAGACATGTAAATCAATGAAAAGGTCCTGGTTCAAACCCCAGTACCACAAAAAGAGAGAGAGAGAGAGAGAGAGAGAGAGAGAGAGAGAGGGAGAGAGAGAGAGAGAGAGAGAGAGAAAGAATAAAGGGATAACCTTGTTTTAGTTCTTCTCTTGTACTCCTGAGCCTCAGTCTGCCCATGAATTAGACAGAGCAGCTCAGACTAGATCAGTGATTTTTAATTTTTTTCTTTAGAAGCAGCAGAAGACCCCTTAGTGCTAAAGCAACACCTAATCAACAGATCTAAGTTGGTAAAGATAAAATCTGCAGCTGGCAGATCTGAACTATGCCAGCACCAGCGGAGAGTGAAGCTGTGTGGCTGATGAGAGAAAGGAGAGGGTGCTTAAATCCCGGAATACTCCCGCAGGAACACTGCGAAACCCCCGAGGCTAAAGGGTCTGGAAGGGCTCCTCGATTTCTGACAGCCATTCTCCTATAGCTGCTAACAAAGTGAAGGGAAACTGAAAAAAAAAAAAAATGGCGTAGGTATCAGGAGGCCAAAGTCAGAGCTGAGCTGGGTCCAGACACCTGGGGCTACATTCCAAGGGCAGCTCACAGGCAAGATGCAGGTGCCGTTCTCCACTTGCCTGACATGTGGCATAGGGCTCCTTTTCTCTACTTCAGGCTCCCTCAGAGCCGATGGCTTAGCTGAGTCCCAGGAGACAGGAGCTGCCCAGCATGCTGGAGTGCACTCACTCATCTAGTTCGCCCACAGTGACCCTGAGCTACAGCCTGTGAAACTGAAGGAAGTTTTGGGGCATGGTGGCACATGCCTAATGTCCCAGCAGCTCGGAGGCTGAGGCAGGAGGATTGCTACAAGTTCGAGGTCACTGGAGACTACATAGTGAGTTCAAGGCCAGTCTGAACTACATAGTGAGATCCCACATAAAAAAAAAAAAATACAAACCCTCTTCAAAACAACAAAACAAAACAAAAACCACTCCAAGATGTAGGGAGCCCTTTGCTTCCTCTGACAACCAGCTTTGGAGACCACACCTACCCCTTAGAACTCCAGAGAGGTGTTTGGGGATCTACCCCAGCTGGTGATCCTGATTCAGCCACTCCTAAACCCTCACTCCGGAACAGCACTTACCCATCACATCACCAGCACATCAGTCAAAAACTCTTACCTGAAACCAAATATTTAACCACCCTAGTCCTCACTGTCTTATTCTGTCACAAGACGTTACTCTGTGCCCCATCCGCCGAGGACAATGAAGACTTAATGACAGAAGATCCTAACAATCAGAAAGGTTTCATACTGACATAATTTCTCATAAAGGTTTCGTACTGACTTTTACAGTCTGCAAAATAATTTCATACTTTATGTTTCATGGACTCATTACACCAACTCAAGGAGGTATCAGCATACCCATTTTACAAGTAAGTCACAACTGTTCCAAAAGACTCTTGTCAGCCAAGGTCACAGGGCTGCCAAGCAACAGAGTAGGAAGAAAGGGAAGCCAATCTAATTCTAAGGGGACTCTAGGCTTTTAAGTGAAATTAATGTTTAATGATTAACTCTCAGATGCCAAAGTCAGGCTGTGAAAGTGCTTTAGCTGAGAGAAGCTTAAGGCAAGGGAATAACTAACTCATTCATTGCCTATTTTGTAGAAGCCTTTGATGTGCAATTCTTCCTTCCCCCTCCCGACAGGCTGCAAGTAGTTAGAGTCACCCCTTAAGGGAGCACAGTTTTTCAATGCCCCAGAGCTTTGGAGCTCTTCTTCCTTCAGGGCCTGTCCACAGTAAAAGGTCTTACCTGCTAGAACCTCAGTTCTTTCAAAGATGCTGCTTTCCTGGGCAGTGCTGGACATGGACACCTTGTTGGATATATCCTTCTCCCCTTCAAACGTTGAGTCCTTCTTGGGGATGACTTCGTTCTCCTCCAGTTCTTTGGGTTCAGTGGGGACCCGACTCCCAGGCCCTGTTCTCTCTGGGATGTAGTTATCTAGAGGTATCTGAGTGGGGGGAAGAGAAAATAGAGAAGCACTGGGTAAGTATTCTGACGGACACAGGGCAGAGGATGCGATGTGACACTGAAGAGAATCTGGACTGAATCACGAGGTCCTAAAATAGGAACCAACACCAACTTCTAAACATTATGCTACTAAAATCCCTATCCTGACTTTTTCAGTATATCTGTCCCAAATGGGAAATGAATCTGGTAGGTGGATGTTCCCACACCGCAGGCTGGCAGTAACCCCACCAGAGGCAATGGGGCAAAAACCCTAGACACTGCTTGCTCTCTGAGGCATTAAGTTTGCCTCTGGAACTCTATCCTACAGAGCTACTAAAATACTTGACACAGTATAGTAATTTTCGGATAGCAAGAAATTATAAACAACTTTTCTGGGGGCCTGGGATATGGCTCAGCAGTACAGTGTCTGCCTGGCAAGCGCAGGTCCTGAGTCTGACTTCCGGTACCAGCACCCCCCCCCCGCCCCCAAACAAAAACAAAAACAAAAAAAGCCCTTTTCCATCAATGAGAATCAAGTGAACAATTACACAGCCTTTTTAAATGACAGGGAATGGGTCAGGTCAGGGATATAGCCTCCCTGGCAAGCACAAGGTCCTGAGTTGGATTCCTGGTACCCACAAAAATAAATAAACAAACAAATAAATAAATATAAAAATGAGAGGGACATTTTATGCAGGGAAGTACTCAGGACGACTGTAAACAGAAGATGCAGTACACAGGACTGTATACAGCTGGAGGTCAGTGCTGAGAAACAGCTATCAGTACACAGAAAAGGAGCTGGTATTGATAGTGATTATCCTAACCACAGTTGTGCTTGTCCCACATGGAAGTGAGGAATCCACATAAAAATGGAGGGCACAGGCCATACTTACCAAGGATTGGCTCACTTCAGAGATGGTCTTGGAGTCCGCCAAATCATCTGTAAAAAGTCAGAGTGGCTGTATGAGCATGAGGTCCATGAACCCTGTCAATGATGCCCTCAGCCATGGCAGATGGGAGTCCTCCCTTATAACCAGCCTCTAAATGCTCTATGTCCAGCAGAAGAACATTCCTGCCTCAACCTCAGTCGCCTAGTCTGAAACACCTGCCTCCATGACTTTCACAGAGACATGTGCAGTAGCTGGGCAGGTGCTATGTCAGCTCCAAACCCTGCTTAATTAACTGTGAATTCCAGGACTAACAGCAACATCTGCAAGCGGGTTAGAAATGTAGAATTTCAGAACGACTGAATCAGAATCTATATTTAAACAAGATCCTCAGAGGATTAAAGCTTGAGGAGAAAGACTCTATAGTATTAAATACTATATATCAAAACTTTACTGAAGCCACAAGAGGTGGCACATACCTCTAACCCCAGCTATTTGGGAGGCTGAGGCAGAAGGATCGAAAGTTTGAGACTAGCCTGAGCAACTCAGTGAGACACTCTCAAAATAGAAAATAAACAAGGCTAGGGAGCCGTCCACGCTGGTGCATGTCTGTAAATCCAGCCCTTAGAAGGCTGAGCCAGAAGGGTCATCATGATTTAAGGCCAGCCTGGGACATAGTGAGTTCAACCTCCAGCCTAAGCTGCATAGCCAGACCTCATCTCAAAAGAAAAGAAAACAAAACCCCTAAGTACACAGAATAAAGTTCATTTTTAAAATATACACATTTACTAAGTGCTTGGTATTTGCCAAGAACTGTAACTTAGGTCAGTCTCACAACACTGATACAGAGCCATTACTAGTCCCATTGTATAAGTTAGAGAACCAAAGCTCAGAGGTGACAGAGTCAAGGTTTGAGCTCATGACCCTTTTTTTGCAGGGGGGGCGGGTATTTAAGACAGGGTCTCACTATGTTGTTCAGGCTGGCCTCAAAATCAAGATGGTCGATCCTCCTGCCTCAGCCTCCCAGAGTACTGGGATTACAGGCCATATATGCCACCATCTGTGGCAGCATGACCTTTTTTGGCTTGTTGTTTTGTTTTTAACTCAGGACTATGTGACTTCAAAGCTCAAACTCGGCATCATTAACATGTCCCTAAGCACAGGAGGGAGGTTTCTTAGCAGTTATCTGACCTAGAGACCAGGGCCAGGAAGTGAAAGATCAGGAAACGCAGTGGCCCCTGATCCAGCCTCAGTCCCTTCTCCCACCCCTAACCCTCACAGAAGCAGGGGCCCCATTCACATCTCTGTCTATACATGCTGCTCCCAGCCTACTCCACTTCCGAGGCAGAACTTTCCCATGGGTCCTTCTTCCCCACCCCCACCCCATCCCCACCCTTCCCTCCACTAAAGGGAAGAACCCACAAGGACAAGTTCAGGCCGGCACCTGAAAACCCAGAGCTACAGTGAATTCAAAGCAACACACAACTGGCTCCTGGCAGTCTCAGGGATAGAAATGGTTAATCCAGATACTTTTGTTCCTTCTTTTGCCGGCCAGAAAGGGCACTGTAGGGAAATTCCCCTCCAATTCAAGTCCCCAACATGGTCACCCTCCTTACTGATGGGGACACCATCCCTTGAGCCCATGCCTCCGGCTGCCCAGCCTACCCAGATCTCCAGAGCCTGACAGCTCAAAGTCATCGGGTTCCGGCCCTGGCCCCCCAATATCTTCATCATCAGGCAGAGCTCCAGAGAAGTACCGGCCTTCCAGCAGATCATGGGGGTCGATGACCTCAGTCTCTCGGATCTAGGATAAAGGAAGCGAAAGAATCAGCCAATAGCCCCCAAGTGCTCCTGAACAGCAGAAGTAGATTTTGAGGAGCCAGCAAGGCAGCAGGCCAGGGTCTGATGACTCGTGTACTGGCTCTTGCTCTGGCCCTCTCTTGCTGTGTGATCTTGGGAAAGTCTCTTTCCTATTCTGGGTTGATAAAAATAATAAACCTGCTAATAAGCAAATTATTAGTATTATTAGGTACCATTTACCTGAACACTTGCTATTTGTCAAACCCTGTTTTTCATAACTCTTGATGGTATGTTAACTTATTTTACAACCAAGAAAACTGAACTTCAAAGACTGTAAATCATTTTCTTTGGTGACACAGCGGGCAGATGCCCGGGGGACAGGACACATAACTGACTTCAAAGCTAGTGGTTCTCAGGCACAGAGGCAGCCTAGGGATACTGTGCTCCAGAATCCTGTGATGCAGTAGCAGCTGACTCACACATGGCAGGGAGTGGACTACTGGCCCTGGTCTTGCCCAGTCTGAAACACCTTTCCCAGCTGAGTCAGACTGGGCTCGACAGGCTCACTCCCACCCCAAGACAGCCTCAGGTCAGGGAACTACTCAGACCTGGTGACTCAGGAGCACACTTCTGCGGTCTTTATCTTCCCAACCTCTCCCACAGATCTGTCTTGCTGCTAGCATGATAGACAGCACAGAGAGGCACTGTCCCTGCCCTCATATACGATCCACTCCAGCACTCCTAAGGGTGGCTCAGCACCAGCGTTGTGGAAGCCGACCAGGACAGTCTGAGGTCCACCCCTACCAAGCAGCTTTCAAAATAAACTGTCCAAGGTCCAAGGAGACCTTTCTCAGGACCCTGCAGATTACCAGTTACTCTGGGACCATCCCCTAGTCCAGGTAAGTGGAAAACAAAGCTCCCCAAGGGGAGCAGGAAGCACCCAGATGCCCACCACTCTTCCTCCAGCTTCTGGCCTCGGGTCCCTTTGCCCACCCGACGACCTTGAGCAAAGTTCATTATTTCACTCCCATGTGACAGCACCATCTCTCTAGACCCCATAACTGTGTTCAGAGCCACAGAACACAAGCTAGAGACCCCGGGGTGGTCCTGTCTTCCCCCTCACAGAATTTGAGACTTAAGCAAATAATTAGCAAGTTACCTAAGGGCACAGAGTGTTAGCTACACAGCTCAGAGAAGAAAGAGGCCAGAGCTCTGGTTCTGACTACCCAGAGCTGTCCTTTCCCTAGGGAGAGACAGCCAGTGACACAGCAGGGATTCTGAGAAGGAACATCCGTCCCTGAGATAAGATGTCCAGGAAAGTCACTTCAGAAGCCAGGTTCTTCCTGAACTCTCCCCTCTGGTTTCCGGGGAGAGGCAGTGGAACCTGGCCATGCCCTCTTCCACCCCCACAGGGTGAATGCTGGATGCCCGGAAGGGAAAAGGGGCAGGAAGGGAAGGAGACAGTGAGTAGGCATCCCTCTCTCCTGGGGCAGGGCTTTGCAGAGCACCTGGCACACAAGCGGGTGGAGAGCCAGAAGGGGTTAAGCCCTGGTTGGGGATGACTTCATGACTCTGGAATTGGGAGCTGTTGTTGAGCTGCTGGGCTGG
>PVLA01012203.1:0-46519 GCA_004027455.1 Hydrochoerus hydrochaeris | reverse complement strand
GGGGGGGGGGGCAGGGTCCCAGGAATACTGAGGCCAGGTTTCCCTGAGAAGGGCCTATTCAAAGGCCTCAGGGAGAATAGTAATCCAGTTACATGCAAGAGAGAAAGCAGTCAGGAAGCAAACATGGAGCAAGAACAGTTTTGCTCCGTAAGGGCAGCAGGAAGCCGGGGCCTTTAGCGCAGCACATGCAACAGAGGTGCCCGCAGGCTCACCCGTATGTTGCGGACAGAGGGATGCTAGGACAGATGGTGCCTGGCCTAACACCGAGGCCCTCAGCCACTCCACCTCTCCAGGAACTCAGAGGTGGCCTTCTTGAAATTCTGTGGCACTGACTTGGTTTTCACCAAAAAGTACATTGTATGTTTTTGGGACTCTGCCCCTTCAAGGAGGTGCAATTCTGTCCTATAAATATCTCTGCAGCCTCTGTAATGCGCAGAAGGGTTTGTCCTGGGCCTGGACCCCAAGGAAGTGAGCACCACTCCCCATGACTGCAAGGTGAGCTCAGAGGTACAGGGGGCAGGGATACATCTGCTGCCTGACGGAAGCGTACGACAGGCAGCTCAGAGGCTCCAGGCAGCTCAGAGGCTCTGGGCAGCTTGATACAGATGCCAGCTGCTGCAGTCTTCAACCCCATGCATCCTCAGTTCTGGCTGCCTGTTAGAATCACCTGGGGGTGCTGCTCAAGGGCACCAGGGACGCCTGGGCTGTGCACAGTGTACAGGGTCAGATGAACCTGGTCCTGGGAGGAGATGGACTAGGCCTACGAGGAAGCACATGGTGTAGCCTTTGAGCAGCTCAAGGTACAAGTGGCCCCTCTTACCTCTTGGCAGAAGACTGGCCCCAGCCACTACCACCTATAGCCATAACGCAAAGAGTGAGCCGTGCCCCTGTGCCACACCCCACATCACCTGCCTGGCGAACATCACCTCACTCGGCCACACCACAACCCACCACAGTGGCTCCCAACATTATCCTCATTTGCAGGATGGGGACAACAGTGAAGAACCTGTCCAGCACCTCAGCAAGTCTGTGTCAGAACCAGGACCCAACTCTAGGTGCCAGGGCTCTGACTCTGTGCTTCTAACCATGCTGAAACTCTGACAACACCTAGTTACACTGGATGCCAAGGTCGGCCTTCACAGAGAGGCTCCTCTACCAAAGGGCGGCACAGACTCAATTAAGGCCCTAACTGCAATGACTTGCGGGCGGCTGCCAGCGTGTATTTAATTTTCAGCAATCAACAATTACTGTATTTTGTAAATGTAAATGGCCATACCACTGCCAAAAACAGAATACTATAAATACAATGATGTCTTTTGTTTCTGAAGACTATAGATATACTAGAGTCATGTGAAAATGCTAATAAAACCAAGATGGCTCATGGCAAACTTGGGGGAAAGCTGAGGGCTGTAAATCACACATTAAGGACAAACAGGAAAGGCCCTAACAAGCAGTTCCGTGAGTTTCAATGGGGAAACCTGGTTTTCACTAACAGCTTATGTGGAGAAGACCTGGAGTTTCAAGCGACTGTCCACTCACTCTCCTATTTGCAGGGCACCTGTCATGGTTTAAATACAGAGATACAGATACAGAGATGTAGGTCAGACCCTCTCCATGCTTCTTAAGACTTCAAGTGATGCCAGCTGCCTTCTCCTCCTCCTCCTGCTGGGAGAAGTCAGTCCCTCTGCCCTGCAGTGCACAGACTCCAGGGAGCCTCCTAGGCAGCCGTTGGTGGGCTTGCCTGCAGGCCTGGCTCCAGACCAACCAGACCACTATGTCCAGGGGATAAGTCCAGGCACCACCAGCTTTCAGGTTTCCACAGAGGGGTTTAATTAGCCAAGAACCGTTCTTTGACATGGAACACCAGGAACTGTGATGCTCTGTCTCCCTCTTTCCAGGGAGATACCCTAAATTTAGCAATGACCTGACTCCAGACTGCAAACCCCACTTCCAGTCCTAAACATATAAAAAATTTAGCAATTCGGTCTTGAAAACATGAACATAATGGGTTACATTCACTTAGTCATGTAAGAAAATAAGATTTCTTTCCCTCTTTGCAATAATTGCAGTTATTTGCCTGTGCTGCACATTACATTTGTCTTAATGCTTAGCTGATAATAAAATCATGTCCTTTCTTACTTTCGTGGAGAGAATTCCTGGAATGAGAGGAGAATTTGTTGTGATTTCACATAGTCCTAGAAGACTCGCCTCTTCCCAGACTTGACCTCTGTGAAGTTATTTTGAAAGCAACTAGAGCTTCAACTAAAATGGGATACATTTTGGGTTTTAAGAATTTGATTTATCCTTTGGACTGGGATGGTACCCCACAATTTAAACAGAGCTCTGGCGAATAAGAAGGAACCTGCATCTCCAAACATACTAGAATTTGGATCTAAGAGCAGTCTCCTAGCCTGGCACACTATAAAGGACACAAATTCCAGGCTGGGGGGAACTGCAGGTCACAGAGCCCCTGAGCTGGCTGGTCAGACCTTTCGTGCTTATTACTGTTCCCTGTGCCAGCAAAGTCTAGCAGCCAGCACTGTCTCTGGGTAGCCTCTGTCCTGGTAAGAGTAGCCTTTTTCTGCTCCAGTGTTCAACAGGAGCTGAATGAATAGATACTTTTTAATTGTCTTCTTTCCACTCAAAGACAAAGTAAATTCTATCTCAACATTTATTTTGTTTCAGTTGGAAATGTTTGTTTCACCAGGAAAAGTTGCTCAGAGTGTTTCAACTGTGACACTAAAATGCCCTTTCAGAAAAATCCTCATTAGAGATCTTTGCTATCACAGAGCCAGAGGACACACAAGTGACAACCCTCCCTCCCACCTTACTTTCTGCTTATTAGGAAAACTACTTTCCTGCTGGTTCACAAACAGTCTGGTTATCACTCCCTCCTCTTCCTGAGATCTGTCCCTCTGTCTGCACCAGAGTGTCAGGGGCATCCTAGAGAGGAAATGTTCTTAAATGTATTAATCTGCTCACCACTGTTCTGCTTTTAGCAGAGCCAAATCTGAAGCAGACTGGACATTCCTATCCACCCAGAACTTGGCTGTCGTTAATTATTACTGAGCACTAATGCGAATCAAGCTTCACTCACTCCATCTTCTCAGCCTGTGGTACCAGAGGCCTGACACGAGATACTTTGGGAAAAGACTCAGGTGCAAACAGCTTCTGCTGCTAGATCCTGTAACAGAGTGCTCTAACTCCACTCCACATTGGAACACAGGAGAGCCTTCTGCAATACAGCTTCTGTGACCACTTAGGGCTGATGGCTCCATAGTTTGGGGAGGGTGCTGCAGAATCTGAGTTTCCAGTAAGTTCCCAAGTGGTACTGCTGGAGAAGAAGGCTACTGAACACTAGGAAGCTGAAGCTGGCTTCTTTCTGGCATGAGGGAGGTCAGAGCCAGTGGTTCCCAAACCTAGCTCCGCCTGTAACATTTGTGTTCCACCACTGGGATCGTGGTGGATCAAAGCATAGCAACACACACACACACACACACACACACACACACACACACAAAATATAAATGGGTGCATGCAAAACCTTTTTCAAGTCAACGAAACCTCTGGCAACACCAACTACTTGCTTGTACTATAAAGTCGTCCCTCAGTATTTGAAGGGACTGGGTTTCAAGACCCCAGTAGATACCAAGTTAGCAGATGCTCAAGTCCCTTATATAAAATAACACGGCCTTTGCATATAACCTGCCCACATCCTCCCATACACTTTAACTCATCGGAGATTACTCCTGCTGTCTAATACAATGTAATGTTATGTAAATTGTTATTACACTGTGCCATCTAGGGAATAAGGACAAGAAAAGCCAGTACATGTCTGAGATAAATGCAATGTTTTTCAAATGGTCTCAATCTGATTGGCCAAATCCAAGGACACAGAAACCTCAGACGCAGATGGCTGACTAAAAAAGATTTAATTTCTCAACATATTTTATAAATACTGCATTGAAAAGTTCAGCCAGGAGTGGCATCTGACTGAGAAGTTGTAATGGCCTGGACACAGCCAATATTCTATGGAAGAACACCGCAAGGCCAGCTTCCTAAGGTGTTCTGATCTCTGCAGAGGGCCACTCCACCAAGGGCTCCACAGGCCCTTGCACCACCAAAGAAATAAAGGGTTGAGTTCCAGCCCTCAAAACTCAGGCTAGTAAACAAAACAATATGCATACACATTAAGCCACTCTTCAACCAAGACAATGTGCAATGCATTGCTAAACTGGGCAGCCAAAACGTACAAGCTGAGGATTTTTTTGTTTCTGCTGGAACAATCTGGCATTTCATCGTCTCTACATCCCCATCATTTCAGATCCCTTATTCAAGCTAAAAGAATCACTGTAAGATTTCAGCGCTCCTACATTTTAATTTTGAAAAGTTAATATGCACCTGTCCCTGTGGACCTTGGCAACAGAATGTAAATCCATCTCCAGCTCTGAACACAAACATTCTGCCACTTCCAGGGCAGAGGGTTCCCCTGCCCCACATCCCCCAAGCCATTCGGTCTGGGGCCTGAAGCCAAAGGAAATAACCTGAAGGAACATCCCCAGCAATGGAGAAAGTTACTGGGCTGGGATTTCTTTCCTGATCTTTATTCCTTATACCCATAAGATGGACTAGCAAATAAAACCAGATTAAAATATTCTATTTCATTAAAAAAAAAACTTGCAATGTTAGCTTGAAAGGGGGCTCAGGTCAGCACATCTGGATGCAATTGCTGTAATTTTACATTCTTAGCGTCTCTCATCCCAGATGGAAGGCAGCAGAGAACCACAGGCAGCGCACGGGACTAATTAATTTCCCTGGATTCTGCTCCGGCCGTGTCCCTGTGCCATGGCACGACTCTGGACGAGCCCTAACTTGACCTGGGCTCAGCTTTCTAAAGAGCTTTCCAAGTCAGAACACCAGTGCTAACCAGTAACATGACTCAAGCTTCGCTAAATTTATAATGACCTTCCCCCTTTCACCTGATTTTATCTGCAAAGATTCCAATTCTCCTTGGAGGGGACGGGCATTGCACACACCTCCGCGGTATAAACAGCTCCCTTGTCCCCTCCTCCCCATCCTCTGTGCTCCCAAACCTGACGGTCTCTCCACTTCCCCACTGCAGTCTCTCTGAGCAGGGGCAGTGACAAGGAAAAGCCTCTGGGAGAGTTTCCCAAAGTGACACTGAGCTCTCTCCCGACTAATGTCTAGCACAGCAGGCCTTTAGTTCCTCAAATAAGCTTCTAATTGTCTTTTCGGAAATGTGCATGGATGCTTATTTCAAGCCATTTGGCAAATGCCTCGCAGGGTAATTTCTATGACATTGTGCTTTGAGGAGGATTTAAAAGTCTGGAGGACCATTAGAAAACCATACTCCATCTAATCCTGTCCTTGGACAGGAATGAAGCAACTCTTGCAGGGACCCACTACTAACATGGTGCAAAGTCCCACAAGTCTCCAAGTGCTCAAAATCGAAGACTTTGACATTGGGATCTAACCTCTCTCCCAGGGACACCAAGGTGTCCTGACAGTTCACAAGTGTCAAGAAGGAGGACACATCGGGGTGGTCCTACCCAGCCCTGCAGAACAATATGCTTCCTGTCCCTGGGCATCATTCTTCCAGAAACAACATCAGCAGGAAGGCAGTAAAGCCTTTGCCATCAGATCTTGAGGCGATCCTGAGAGACTCCAAGACTCCTAGGACCAGATGTGGCCAGAGCACACAATTTAAGAGCCAGAAATTAGAGTTCAAACCCCTTGCCTATGATCCCTTCCAGGCATTCAGAGGAGCTTATCAGCCCTTGTTATCATTGCCTCTCCAGTTTGAAATGCTGATGGCACCCCTGCCCTCCAGGCTAGCCCAGAATTTATTGCGTACATAGATTTGATTACATGACACATTCTGATCAGCAGGCCTAGTGCAACAGGAGATTCTATATTCCCACCAAGTTGTCCACCTAGGTTCCAGGACACGGATCAGCCGTAAAAAGCAAGGTCAAAGAGATGGAGGAGTTGATCCAGTGTTTCCCACTTGTGCTGGGTGAGAATCACATGGGCTGGTTGTAGGGCAGCCCCCAGTAGGCCACAAACATAACAAGTTCTCAGGCAAGGCCTACAAGCTGGGAAATTGGACAAGCAGCTCCTCACCTTCCTCCTCCTAAGCTGCTGAAGGAGCTCTCACCTCCTTTCCAGTTTTCTCTTAACAGAAATTCCAAAGACCCAATGACTCTGGGGCTCCGTGGAGCACTTGAAGAACAACTTTCCCAAGTTCTGGCACCCTTGGAAAATGACAGACTGTTCAGCATCTCTTAAAACCTGAGCTCACCTGTGACCTTGCCTCGGCCCTGGCTGAAGAGCTCTGCTCCAACCTCAGGTTCAGTTGTCTGTGAATATGCAAAACCAACCAACCTAGCCCCCAAAGACACCACTCTTAACATGACCCAAAACAGAGAAGGAAAACACACCAAACTCCTGTCCTGAGGTTGCCTATGAAGGCAGAAGCAAAACAAACAAGCAAACAGAAACTATATACAATCCTTACCCTTCTTAAAGAATTACAGCTAATCATGTAGGTCCAGAAGCACTCAGTCTGTTTCACAGCTGTCCACTGAAGCCTCACAACAACTCTTTACCAAAGGGTATATTACTGATAAAAACCCTGAGGTTTACAGAGGGCAGGTGACTTGTCCAAGGTCGGGCACACTTTAAATAGTGGTCCCTTTGGTAGGTTCCTACATCAGCCCACATGCAACATCTTGTAACACTCATCTTTCTTTTGGTTTATTTCATTTTATTTGGTACTGGGAATCGAACTCATGACCTCATGGCAGGCAGGTGCTGTGCCACTGAGCTGTATCTCTGGCCCTCTCTTCTGGTTTAATATCTGTCCATGCACACCCTTCCAGATTGCACAACCCACAAGGGCAGGGTTCAGATCTGTTTTACTCAGTCACCGTGCATTCAGTAGGCATCTGGAAAGATTGGCAAAACCAATGACTGACTCCAAAGCCTAAGCAGGGTTGGGCCTGGTTAGTACTTGGATGAGAAACTCCAAAGCCAGGAATTCACAAGAACAGGCTGCCTCCAAAACCATCACAGAGTAACATGTGCACCATCGCTGAAAAGATCCCCAACTTATTCAAGCATGAACTTGCAAGACCCAAGTTGGAGAACACAGCGAGAACGCCAGCCTGAGAGGCAGAAGACCGAGACTCTTCTATCGTTATGTCTCATCCGAACAAGCCACTTGGCCTCTTCATCCATATGATGACTGAATTCATCCTCCGACCTTTGTGAACACTCACCACACACCAGATGTGCAGATAAGAAGAAAAAGGTTAAGAGTCATGGATGAATGGGGCATGCTGCAACCATAGCTAAGGAGGAGGCTGAGGCAAGAGGACTGCGAGTTTGAGCCCAGCCTAAGCAAATTAGCAAGACCTTGTCTTGAGAGAGAGAGAGACAGAGAGAGAGAGAGAGAGAGAGAGAGAGAGAGAGAGAGACAGAGACAGAGACAGAGAGAGACAGAGACAGAAAGAAAGAAAGAAAGAAAGAAAGAAAGAAAGAAAGAAAGAAAGAAAGAAAGAAAGAAAGCAAGCAAGCAAGCAAGCAAGCAAGCTAGCTAGCTAGCTGGCTAGCTAGCTGGGATATAGCTCAGTGGTAGAGGGTTCTTAGGTTCCCTCTCCAATAGTACCAAAAAGGAAAAAAAAGAGTAATGCATGCAAGGTGAGCCCTCTCCTCTGCAGCCCCCTCCTCTCAGCACAGAAGACACACAGAGCACAACATGTATGAACAGAACAGTTTCAAACAAGCAGGAAGACAGGGTCCCAGGAGGGGAGGGTGCTGGATTCACAGAGGGAATCTTTATCTTGCAAACTAATTCACAAAGAGTAGGGCTACATTGGCAAGTTGTTCTGACACATTTTTTTAAGGTCAGGTTTACTGACATGCAATTATATGTAGTAAAATTCCTCCTTTCGAAGCGCTATCAATCCTGGCAAACCCATGCAGATCCTTCTTGTTACCTAGGTTATTTATTTCTAACTTTTCAGGACTACATTTTATAAAGGGACTTGGCATACATAACCCAGTGACACAAAAATTATTTCGACTCCCCTTTTCTGAAAGTGCAGGTCTCTATCTGCCAGAAGGAAGAACATAGGACTGGAAATCTTGGCAGGGGAGGGAGGGAATCAATTTACAGCAACATCTGCAAGGCAGGCGGCGTGTTATACCAAGCTGTATTGTACTAGTCAATGCAACTGAATCTTCTCTAACAGCAGAGAGCCCCTCCACCCAGCCCACTGCCTCCCACAGGGGCTGTAACCCATTTCTTGTTTTTAATGTGCACACAGAGCCCAAGAATACAAACATATTTGTACCCAAGGTCATTTTAACCACCTGTGCGTTTAAAACCCACAGAGCCTCCTTGAATTAACTCCAAAAATCTTTAATGGAGTTCACATACTACCAGTGTTCCCAAGGAAGTTACCTGGTCAAAGAACATAACTTTTTAAGACATCTTAAATGAACTGCGAGAGCTTATGTAAAGACGGGAAGAGGGAGGGTGATTATTCAAAGGAAAATCCTGCAATCTTTAAAAGGACTGCAGAATGCAATCCTCATAGCTTTAAACTAGACATCGGCATTTCAAGGCCCCACTCACGGTAACAAATGCCACCACACACAGTCTAATAAGGTTTGTAGTCCTACTGTGTGCCTGGCTTCTGGTAAAAGAAGTGATTCCCAAGCCCTAGCTCAGCAGCACTCAAGTTTCAGCTGAGCTAAGAGAAGTCTGATGACAAAGACTACAGATTCCTTGGCCCCCACACAAGCCTACCAAATCAAAATCTTGGGTTGGGCAGCTACAATACTTAACCTTGATCCCAGGAAATTCCAACAGTGGGGATCAAAGAAATTTAGGAAACACAATGCTAGCTAAAATGCCACATATCTTGTTATATAAACAAAATAAACTCATCTTGTTATGTCACTAAAATAAAGTCAAGATGGTGAATAACTTGGACCTTGGTCTTGAGTCCTATGGGACATGGCAAAACCTGGAACTGTGCTCACTGTTCAGAGGGACTGTGGCTGTAACATGTACGATGGACTCCGAGAGACAGGATCTCACTGTGAGAAGGCTGCCTGCTCTTAGTGTGAGCCCTGGATTAGCAACTCAGAATGTTCAGGACCCACATTAGATGGGCTGAGAGAAAACTTCTGAGGATGGGGCCTAACCACCCAGGTTTTAAAAGGTCAAAATAAAAAGCAAAATAAAAGATACATAGGAAGTTGACACACAGAATTTTCTCCCCTGAAACAGGAAACAAGAGGATGGGGGGAGAGGAAGGTTAACAATAATAATAATAATAATAAAGATGTATTATGTGCACGTACCAATTCCAAACAAGGAATGGAAACATTACGTACCACAAACATGCACTAATAATTTTTTTTAAAGAAATTTATCCATATGACTCTGGCACTATGCATGCTCAGGCACATTCTAATTAATCCAAATATATTTTGTAACAACAAATACTTAACATCATGATTTTCCTACCTTGTTCTCTTGCTGGTTTTCTTTGGCTTAGACAAAGCTGGCAGTGTTGATTTGTGACTGCATTCTCTCAATCTATCTCCACCCCCAGGTGGGAGGTACATCTGCGGAGCACAGAAAGTTCAAGCCAGACTATCTTTCATTTTGCTGAGGATGGAATTTCCATCATACACCAGGGCAGTCAAAGAGATCAGGCCCTGCCCATGAGCATAGCAGCAGGGGCAACACACAAGGTGCCAATCTCTGGCATCTACAGCTTGTAGTGTTTCCCTGATTCAAGCAAATGCCTTGCATAGTGCCTCCCAGGGCTCCTATACAAGCCTGCTGGCAAACAAGAACCAAACAAGAATGCAGTGGTGGTGGGCTTTTTTCCCTTGAAATATTACCTTTCTGGAGGAGGGCTACAGCTGGCCTTCCATTCCTGATTGCATGGGAGAAGCAATAAAAATACAGATTCTTTGTTTGTAGCCCCTCTGCTTGTAATTGACAACTATTTCACCAGGCTTTCCCAATCTGTAATTTGATTAAATTTCCCAGAAGTTTCTTAAGCTTGTCAAGATTGAGGACTCCCTAATGTTATGTAGAAAATGGAGATGTGAACTTGAGTTAAACTTAGCTGCCATTACCATGTCAACCTTGCTCCCTCAAGTAGTAATGACACCGGCCTTGCAGGGTTCAGATAGCAACCAATACTCAAGGCATTAGCAAAATGTCAAGTGCCAAGCAAGGGGCAACAGAAACCATGGGCACAGGATCCCACAATGAGGGACAAGGAGCCCTCGGCCTGAAACTGTAATTCCCTAACAAGTGTACCTCGCCAGGCTCCAATAAGGAGATGGAAGTCAGTCTGCCAATGTGTGCCAGGTGGGAATTGAACCAAGTCCCCCGACCCCATATGTCCAAGTCCTGTTCCTTTGTACCATGGAATGACCTTACCTGGACAGAGGGTCCCCACAGAAATATCAAGCTGAATGAGGTCATCAAGGTGACCCTAATCCAGTATGACTGGTACCTTATAAAAAGGGGAAAACTGGAGAGACAAACAAACACAACAGGAGAGAGGGAGGACATTGCAAAGAGACAGGAAGAGGAAGGTCATGGATAAACCAAGCAGAGAGACCTAGAGCAGATTCTCCATCACGGTCCTCAGAAGAAACCAACCCCTGGTCTTGGGCTTCTGACTTTTAGGATTTTGGTTTGTTTTTTAAGTCACCTTGCTTGCAGAACTTTGTTATAGCAGTCCTAGCACACTCATAAACTAGCTTCTGATTCAAGTCAAAAGTGCTTCAGTCCTCTAGGGAGAGATATTTGCCACCTGCAGCTTCTGGTACTGTCACCAGGTATGTTCAGAAAGCTCCATATAGACACCTCACGAGATCATGGGGGGCCAGCTTGGGGCTGAGGGCTCCACTGAGGGACCTACTGTCAGAAGGTGGGAGCACCATGATATCCCCGAGTCACCAGCAAGTACCAGCAAATGATGTGTCATCCTCATGACTCTCAACATCAACTGCCCCTACCCAGTCATCTCACCCCACCTTTTTCCTCCTGTTAAAGCAGCTCGTACCACCAGCCTGACTGAGAGCTGCAGAACCCATCCAATGCCACCCTCAGCCCCCACCCAGGGACCTTAATCATAAAAGCCCTCAAGGAGGTGACTTTCTTTCTTTTTTCTTTTTCCTTTTCCTTTTTATTTTTTTCTTTTTGGTGCGTGTGCCTGTATCAAACTCACAATCACACGCTTGCCAGGCAGGCACCTGAAAGAGGTAACTTTCTGAAACTGAATGCAGCTCTCCTCACATAAGTAGGATAAAACATACTGGAAACATGCCAGGAAATTAAATTTCCCTAGAGGAAATAAAAAAAAGGGCTTTGCTACATGCATTAAAAATGGAACCCTACAGGATCTTACCCCATCAGTAATGATGGGGTACAGGAAAGCCAGGAGCAAACCCTGACAGGTGGAGATGTCCTGCATCCAAAATGAGCCAGGAAAGCAGGTGTGTGTTCTGCAGGCAATCTGTCCCCAGGGCCCAGGCTGCCTTTACCTTCCCAGCCTCCTCCGGGTACCTCTCTGGGATGATTCCCCTACCCCTCCCAGCCAGAGATCCAGTTCAGTGCATCAGGTTTGGTTTAGGAGCCAGAAGATCTAATCAGCTTTCCTGGGGATTCCCAGGGTTCAACAGTACATCCTAGGACAAAGAGAAAGTACTGGTCATGACCAGGGAATGGAAGTCAGGGTTAGTTTCACCAAGTGTCACATGCTTCTGGACCTTCATTTTTTTACCAGGTGTCAAAGGGTGACCTAGAACCATTACTCAGCCTCACCTTTAAGGTAATAACAATAAACCTCCCTGAACCATGCAAAGACATCCCACTAAGACCTGTAGTTTGTCTTCTTCAGGTGGTTGCACCTCAGGCTGCCTCAGCCTGACTTACAGGATGAGCTCCTTTAACCCACAAGGGTGGGTCACGGAGAAAACTAAGCCACTTAAAGCGCCTTCCACATAATCTCTCAACTCCAGAAAGATTTGCCATGCATTAAACAGGGCCAAGACACAGGTTTCAAACCATTAAGTGGGCTGTCTCAGGGCAGTGCAAACAGAAAGAGAATTACCATTTAACCATGCCAAGTTTTGGGGCTCTTTCACCTGGATGTTGAGCGATGTGGGGGAGGGGCCAGCGAGCTGCCCTGCCCATCTGCAGGAACTCATGCCTGTGAGAGCCCAAAAGCCCAGGAGAAGGACAAGTCTCCAAGCACTCAAGTGCTCAAGTAATCCCTGGGGAGGAGTGATTCACCAGAACATTAAGGTCAATGACAAACACTTGAGACAAGTCAATTCATCGTCTTCAGCCCAGTGACAAAAGTTACCAAGTAAGTAGACTGGTTAAGTGCCTCTCTCCAGAGATAAAAATGAGAGGGGCAACCACTGGTCTCAGTGCTGTCCGCTGCAGGTGCCACCCATCACTCAACAAGTATTTAATGAGGATGTGCTTGGAAAATTCAATACTTGAGCTCTTAATTCTCAGCGTGTGACCTAAAACTGTTGCAACATGAGGCGTTGCTTTTCTTCCTTAGTGTTCCGCTCTTCTCAGCACCAACCTGGAAATGGCTTATTACTCCTCATCCAAGGTCAACATTCTTTCATCGATCACTCACTTCTGAAGGATTTTTGCATTTTCTGTTGGAGACTCCCCATGTGCACACACTGTTCTAGGCACTTGGGGCTTCAGGGCAGGAATGCTGTCCCTTCTGGAGAGACTGTTCCAGATGCTATGAGAGTGACAGTAAATGAGTCACATGTGGAGTAGCACAGAATGATTGATAAAGGAGGAGACAACAGCAAGAGAGTAAGAGCATGAGGGTGCAGCCAGGCGCTGCCAGTGTGGCAGTGAAGGTGCATGTGACAGCGTGCCTCCAGATGCCAGAAGCCAGGAAGACTAGGCCCAGTGAGAGATCAGGGGCAGCCAGGCATGGAGGGAGAACCAGGGGAAAGTAGACAATCCGCTAGTGACAGGCTATGAGATGCTACAGAAGGTCACTAAGAGCTGGGCCTGGACTTCATGGCATGGATGCCACTGGTGTCTTCAGCAGTGTCATTTCAATGATGGGGAGGAGCAAATGCCAGATTGGAGTGGGTTCATCGAAGACAGAATGGGGAGCAGTATGACAATCCTTTCAAACACATTTGCTCTGAAGAGAGAGCAGGGAAATGGGAGAGCAGCAGCAGAGGACACAGGGTCAGGGGAGCTTTGCTGCTGCTGTGCTGTTTTTTCCCTACAATGAAGATACTGCAGCATGTAACTACCAGGGATTAAACGGTGCAGTGGACGCTAATGATGCAGAAGGGAATGGGGACACCCATGCGACCAAAGCCAAGTGGGGACAGGAGCCAGTGCTCGGAAGGCTGCAGGTGCTGGGGGGTTACAGATTGCAGACAGGAAGATGATGACACTAGTTTCTCATTGCATCTTCCCTCAGTGACACGAGCCAAGCCATCACCCAGAGAGACACACAGCTAAAACACAGCAGACAGGCAGGGTCAGGAGAGCCCTTGAGGGTCATGGATAAAAAGCAGAATAAGGTAGATCTGTGTGTTTTTCTCCAGCCAGGAAGCAGCAGGGTGACGAGGGTGGGCTTCACCAAGAGCAGAATATTCTCAGGAAAGAGAGGAAGGAGAAAGACCAGGAACCCAAGCTAGGCAAGAGGAGGATGATAAATGTTAAAGGAGACAGGACACTAAACCCAATACCGTGCAGAGTGAAGGCTGGGTAAGAAAGAGGACAAGAGGGAACCCAGTGAAAGAGAAAAGGTTGGGCTGGGGCACTTACCCAGGTTTGGCTGGAGATGTGTTTCTTGGTAATACCATCTACAGCTGTCTGTTACATGACGGATTGCAGAAGAGTGGGTACTCAAAGGGATTTAGTGGACCCTGTGTGTTTTGTTTTATTTTTTTTTAACGGAAGTAGTATGAAAAACACTGTACCTCACTGAGTAAATCCCAATGGGTGAAACCTTTGTTTTACTTGTATGTGCCTGTAATAAGTCATTGCAAAAGATGTACTGAGATTAGAAAAAACTTGAAACACATGAGAGTGAGGTTTCTGATGCTTTGAACCACATACCCCATGGTTATGGGGACTCTTGTCCTGTGCTCTAAATGTTCCACAGTATCTCTCCTCACCAAGTGGTGAGAGTTGAGAATCTCTCTAGACAGCGCATCTGGTGACAAAGTCTCCACAAAGCAGTTGCTTCGAGGCAACTGCAGAGGGACACGGCTGGAGTGTAAGTGAGGAAAAGATAACTGAGGGATGATCAAAAGCTGGAGGGTGGACAATCTACACAGCTGTCATTGGAGGTGTTGATGGAAGGAGGGACTGTGGCCCAGAGGCTAAAGCCTTAGGAGAACGAAGCGAGGTGACCCAGAGGACCATGATGAGTGGTCCTGTATCCAAGCCAATGCCCAGGCCCCACTGCAAACCAACTACAGATGAGTCTGATGTGGAGCCAGGTCAGGGAACACGGACCCACCTTAAAAAAGCCTGAGACCTTGTACTTGACCCTCTCTTCCTCCACAAAAACTTCTCTCCCACCTGGCTTCCTCTCCTTCGTCCCGTTATCCTTACTAGCCATACTCTGTTTCACATTTAGACGTGAGATCACCAGAAAAGAACAAAAGGGTCTAAAACCAAGTGGCTACAAACAGAAGAAGGGTTTGTCTGCTGGGAGTTTTAGAATGGGGATGAGTGAGGAGGGAAGGCTTTGGGGAAACCTTCCTCATGAGCTGGGGGGTCGTCCAGGTCCATCAAGGATTAGAGATGAGTAAAGGTTGCTGAAGAGAGCCAGGCCCCTGGAGTGTGGCTCAGGAGTACTGTGAGAACCCTCGTCCTAAGTCCACCATCTGCACTGGAATAAACACTTGTCGAGGTAAACCGGTTACACTTAACTTCCTCCCAAAATGGCACCAATCATCTGATTCTAATACAATGTAAGTCACAATTATCAACTGTCCATCATTTTACTTTCCACACCTCCTCACAGGTAGCCAATCTTTTATTTCAAAAAAAAAATCGACAGCATCAAAGCCTGAATTTATATGTATGATGGGTAAAAAAAGAATCCATCTCTAACACCCCTCTCCTGTTTCTCATGAGAATACCTTTCAGAATATTTAAAACAATACTTTCCCTGGTCTTTTTAAGACAGGGTTTCACCATGCAGTTCAGGTTGACCTTGAACTCACTTTGGAGCCCAAGCTCACCTCCCTTTTACTGGGATCCATCTGCCTCAGCCTCCAGAATGCTGGGATTTTGAGTGCTGAATCTGGAATTTCAGGAATGTGCCACCACACCCAGCCCTTGAAGCAATATTACACAGTAAAAGCAACCTTTTACTGTGGCTCAAACTTACACCCATCTATAAAATTATCACTAAATTTTTAAAAAACCAGACAAGTAGAGCAGCAACACATTTATTTTTTTCTAGCTTGGTGACACTGACATGAAATTTGTCTTAAGAGTCTAACCTTCACCCACAAAGATAAATGGAGGAAATCACATGATCTGCAGAGGCAAGTGGTTCCTATCTAGACTGGTTCTCAAACATAGTTCCCAACCAGCAGGATGGATCTCACCCTAGAACCTGTTTAAAATGCAAATGATTGGACCTAAGCCTTCACAATCTGAAAACGTAGCCTGACAACCTGGGTTTTAACAGCCCTGGACCCACGGGCTTCATTCTAATGCTTTAAATTTGAAAGCCAACAATCTAATCTCAAACACAATTCTTAAAAGGAATAGCCAGGGCTTCCCACAGGTTGATAATTCTGGATCTCCACCCTCTATCAACAGGGTCACACAGTGTGGACTCGGAAAAATGTGGTTAGAGGTTCCACTGCTCTCAAAACTCCAATTCGCTATCTAACCACCAAGAACTCACCAGTTCCATCAAGGGGTCAGAAATCAGAAGAGACCAGCATTCATAGGACCAGCAGCCTCAGGGCAGCACACTCTGGGCCTCAGGTGGGGAGAGGACAGGGGTGAAGAAGCCAGCTGCTCTCTAGGGGAGAGTTCTCCTGGAGCCCCTCCACTGGCCACCACTGCCTGCCTTCCTTCGGGCATGACCAAGAGCAGGCTAAGAGCTGGCTTAGCTCTGCCTTCCCTTCCGATCCTCCAGGCAGGGGAAACAGCTTTGCCTGAAACTCTCCCTACAGAAAGTTCCGTCCTCTGCTAAATGCTGGGAAATCTCAGAACTGAAAATTTCCAAAGAAATAAGAGACGACTCCAGAAGGAATCAGAGAAACTAAGTGTGATTATTTCTCAGCCCGTTTACAAATGGTGCCTGGTAATTTTCCTACTCATTAATGGAATAATTTTTAAAACTGTCTGGAGGTGTACATGGAGGTTACTGATCTCCTTCTCCCCACTGCCAATTTTAAATTCTAATAAGCAGTGTGTGTCCCAAGGTCATACACAGGGGCTTTTCTCCATTTTTAAATCAGAAGTGGGATCAGACTACATATAATACACTGCAGTCAGCTTTTATTTCACATATAAGTTTTATTTAACATATCATGGGCAACCCTCACAAAATAATCTACAGAAATCATGTGCTAATCTCACAATAAACATCCTCAGACAGACAGTACTGGGGGGTTGTGGTTCAGTGGCAGACAGTCTGCCTGAACAGACAAGGCTTGGGTTCAAACTCCAGTATTGGAGGGGAAAAAATCCTCACACACATCCTTATGTGCCAATGTTTTTATTTTTGTTCAACAGGACTCCAGCTGTGGGATCCAGTGTGAATTGCTGGTCATGTAGCCACGCAGGTTGTTAGCTTTCACAGGAGTCCACGTCTTTCCCCAAGGTTGTCACAGTGCACACGTCCAGCCAGAGTCAGGGATTTGCACCCCCCCCACACAACAATACAGGTAACATTACCAAGCTTTATAAGATGTGCCTTTCATACAAAAACCAAGAGTCTTTTGTGTTTTAATTTCCATCTCTATTAGGTTGAGAACCTTCTCACATGTGCTTCCCCTATTGTTCTCTGTTTCACTTATTATTGAATCCTCTTGCCTCCCCAGTCCAGCAGATACACAAAGCACAGGAGTATCATGCTCCATCGACAGTGTGTGGGGTGAGGGCAGCCAAGGTCACAGCACAGAGACATCCTAGGCCCTCGGTAACATTCGCTGCTGGGTGAATGACAGGAGTACAGAACTTTGTTAGAACTGCAGCTAGAAGAGTAAAAAAGAAAAACCCCATGTTTCGTTCCTTGTTCTACATTTTTTAGAACAGCAACAGTTTGGCCAAAATTAAATTGTTGGTTAAGAGAAAAACAAAACCACGGTCTTGGCAGTGACTCTGAAAACTCCACTGTGAAAGAGTCCAACAAGCCCAGTGCCAGTTCACAGCTCTGGGGAACCTGTTCATAAATAAAGGCCCCCAGTACCAAAGCATTATGGACTCAGTGTTGTCCACCAGCTGCAAGTGGCACCTGCCACTCAGCCAGGATTGCCTGGACAGTTAGCCAACGAGAAAGGCCTACCATCAGCATTCATTTCTTTTTTGGTTTTTCCCTCCCTTCCTCCAAGACTTTCTTACCTTTCAAAATTGTAGCTTATTAGTTGGGGGGGGGGGTTTGCGAGGGAATCTGGCAGAGTTCAAATTCTTTAACTCTTTTAACTTTAGGGAAAACATCTAGTTATACCCACCATTTATCCCATTATTTGTAATAATTCTGTTTGGCTTATGTTTTAACATAAGTCTCCTTATTAAATATAAAAGCAATAGGATTAAAAAGTTCGGGGGGTGGAGTACCATAATTAAAAAGGTTAACAGTTGGGTCCGCTGAGCTATAATTCTAGCCTGTATATATGTTTCTTCTGGTCTTCAAAGGTTTTTTTTTTTTTTTGACCAAATAAAACTGTTTTTAGATTATTTAACTCTTTGTTAGTACTTCCTATATTAGCCAAGCACCACCCAAAATCCCCAGGAACACACTATGACTCAAAAGTTCTGGAGTAATAATGTCACAAGTCACAAACTGGAGACACTGGACCAAGAGTAAGGCCATGGAATCAAAGAATGAATATATATATATATATATATATATATATATATATATATATATCTTGGTAAATTGACAAATAACTTCCCAAAATGCATAGGCCTGCTCCAAACTTCTGAAGTCACAAAATCTTACTAATGAAAAAAAAAAAACAAATGCGGGATCTTTGATCAAGCCATGAAGTTACAATAATAAGAATCAGGCAAGAGGCAACAAAGCACAGTTTATAACATATTGTGAAGAAGAATAACAATAAATATTAAGATAATAAACTTAGGACTAAAGATTGGAAAGTTTGCAACATAACTTTCTCTTTTAATTATATAGTTTTTAACACATGCACAAAACATATATATATATATATATATATATATATATATATGGCATATACATAGTTACAAAGTACAATGATAAGTAAACATACTTTTAGGCATACTGACTTTTTCTGTACATTTGATTAAAATTTTTTTTATATTCTTCCCCACCCAGCACCACCCTGAACTGTCTGTGGGAACCAATGATGGGAGGAAATCAAAGTTCAGGGAAGGGAAATCCACATAATTTAGGGATAGAGCAGAAAGAACCTGGAGTAGAAAACAACAGACACACTTAGGGAACAGTCTTTGCAAAAAAAAATTTAACAAGCAGTAGGAGAAGATGAATTCAAAACACACCTGTGGCCTATATCTGCAATATAAATGCCAGTAACTCAGTATTGTGAAGGGTCAGGTTTTAAAAAGTTAACTTTTCCCTTAAAGAGAAAAGCACAACATCCATATGGAAAACATAGACTGACAATCTCTGAGTATTTTGTACAGAGTATTTTGTAAATGTTAGTGGGTACAAAGAGAGGGGGAACAGTCCTTGTGGCTGTGCTTCCCTGTATCACCTAGGCTAAGACTAGAGATTTCACAAAAAGGATGGACGCTTTCTGCAACTGCTTTCTCAACTAAATGACCTACGCTAATTTTGAAGAAATATTGTGTTGGTGTTTTCCACTATTCTAATGCTAAATAAAATAAAATAAAATAACTAGGGACAATGGTGCCTGCTTGTAATCCCAGAGGTCAGGAGACTGAGCCAAGAGGGTCACCCAGCCAAGAGTTTGGAGGTCAGCCTGCGCTACATAGTAAGTTCAAGGCCAGCTTGAACTACATAGCAAGACCCTGCCTCAAAGTAACAATAAAAGAGCTGAGTGTGGTGGCCCATGCGTATGACCCCAACACTCTAGGAGGCTGAGGCAGGAAAGCAGCAATTTCAAGCCCAGCCTGGGCAACTTCAGTGTCCTGGTGAGACCCTATTCCAAAAAGAAAAAAATTTTAAAGTGCTGGGGATGCAGGTCAGTGTGAAAGCCCTGGGTTCAATTCCCAGTCCAGAGGGCGGTCTTCCTCCTCTCTCACCGCCAGCCCACCGTCCTACCTCGGATTTCCTGAAACGTGCCAAATGAGGGCTCAAGGAGGCTACAATATTAGAGACTCACCCCGAAGGCACTTAATGAAATGAATAAGCAGCAGCTCAGCGACTAACTTGCCTCCCTCAACTCACAAACACAGCCGCACACCCCCACCTCAGGATTTTTAAATCCTTTCCATTCTCTCCAACGATAAAGACAGAACGTTTCATGGAAAGAGAAAAAAAAGGCCAAAGAGAAAGGGTTGTACAAGGCATTCAACAGAGGGTAGATCGACAAACGCGCCGTTCCCAGCCTCTTCTGCACGCAGAGGTTACGTTCTATCTGGAAAAGTGAAAGATTCCGCAAACGCACATGCCCGCAGCCCCACTCCTGGGAAGTCGCTGCATCTCGGTTTGGGAAAAGGCTGGGTGGCACGTGCACGCTGACAACTCCACTCGGCGCGCCCGGGAACGCGCGGGAGCAAAAACGTCGCTCGGGGCACCAGAGTACTTGCAATATACGTGTACTTGGGGGTCCACTTCTCCAACACAGCCTCCCCACCCTGCTGTCTTTGTGTCCTTGACGGCAACGCTCCAGCTCACTGCCCTCTCCACTTTGGAAATAACCTAGGGTTCGCGTTCACCACCAGCGTCAGCGATTCCGACCCAACCTCCTTTCCCCAAATCATCCTTGTTCTTTCCCCGGCGGCAGCAGAACGCAAGTTTCCCAGGTGCCTTTTGAAGCCCCAACTTCTGGCAACGCCCCCCTCCCCGCGCCTCCACCAGCTGGCATCGCGCGGAGAGCCGAGAATGCAGACGCCCCGGCCAGGCCTTTGCCGGGGTGCGTGACCCGGGGCGCCTCCTCCCGCCCCACGAGCAGCCCCACAAGCCCCGTCGCCCGGACGCGCTGCGCGCACCGCGCTCAGCCGGGAGGCGGCGGGGAGGGGGCGTGTTCCCCGGCCTTGCCGTGTGGGCGCCACGTCCCGGCGGGATAGGGGCGGCGGGGACAACGGGCGCTGGGTCCTGTATCGAGAATCGCGGCCCCGCGGGGCCACGCGGCGCAAGACGCGCGGCAGCGGCGCGCGCGCCCTGGCGGGGACCGCATCTACGGCGCCGAGCTCGGCGCGCAAACTTTCCCGGCGACGACCGCTCCCGGCCGCACCGCCCGGCTCCGGGCTGACTCTGCCCGCGCCTCCCCACGCCCACCGGGAACATGGCGCCCTCGGCAGCGCACCTCAGAGGCCCCCGCAGGCCCCGGCTCGGGCCCCTCGGCCCCCCGCGGGCGCGGAACCGCAGCTCGTGCAGCCAGGGAAGGCGAGGCCCGCGCGCGGCTGGTGCTGCCCGCGTCGCCAGGGGCGGCCTGGGAGGAAAGGCGGCGCGGGGACGGCGGTGCGAGCCCCGACGGAGCAGCGGCCCCGGGCGCGGCGGGAGACTTGCGCGCAAAGTGGTGCTGGAGTGGCGGCGCCAGCGCTGGAATGAAGCCGCTCCGCCCTCGCCAACTCCGGGTGCGGGACCCGCCCGGCGGGGTCGAGGGGACGCTCCGCGCCCGGCGCAGCGCCTCAGAGTCCGGGTCCCGACCGGAAGCCCAGCGGGAGCCCCCGGACTGCCCCGCTGCCCCCAGCCGGGAATGCGCTCCGGGCGCTGGCGGCGAGCGAGCCCGCGCTAGGCGCGGCGCCCGGGGCGAGCGCGGCGTGAGACACATATGTGCAGGGACAGGTGCACTCGTGCCCGTGTGTCTTTATTTTTCTGCAGAAAGCCCGCCTAGAACACGAGCCCTGGGCGCCCGCGGGGTTGTTTTCTACATTGACACCGTGCACGAGACGCAAAAGGGAGGCAGAAAAACCACCCACATTTTCCTTCTGGAGAGGAGGGAAAAGACTAGCGAAATTCATGCAGCCTGCGCGCAGCTGGAGGGAGAGGGAAACCCGAGCTAGGCGTGCGTCTTACCGGGGGATGCATTTACTGTCTCATTGCAGAGCGTCTGCCGGGGTGCAGCCCGCGTCCCCCCAGTGCGCCCGGCCGTCGCTCAGCTCCTCAGCCGCTGCCGCTGCTGCCGCCGCCGCCGGCTCCGGGCGCGGAACTAGAGCCGAGGGCGAGCGCGCGCGCACGGCCCCGAGCGCCGGGGGCGCAGGAAACGCGTCATCACTCGAGGACCGCGCGCCGTGGTGGGCTCGGCGCCGCTCGGCTGCCAGGTCGGCTGCGCTGCTCCTCCGGGGTGGTCTGGGTCAGTGGCCCACCGCTGTGGAAAGGGGTTGGGGGTGCAGACGGGCGTGGCTCCGTAGGGGGCCTTCTGAGGAAGAGATGTTCGAGTCCCTTTCCACTCAAGGACCCAGGGCGCGGGCCGGAGTTCTGCCGCGGCGACCTGGGAATCTGGCGCCCCGGGAAGGCGGCTCGGGGACGCCGAACCCCTGGCCGGACCTCGCTGGGATTGGGGAAGGGGTGGCGGCGGGGCTTTGCTGTGCTGAGCTAAAAGTGTTCTGCATCCCGCCGTACCCTTTGTCACGCTCTCTGCCCCTTCGGTTTGCAGGCTTCGGGGAGCGACGCGAGGCGAAGTTTGTAAGGGGACAAGGAGTCAAATAACGCGCGTCCCGTGGGATCCAGCTAAAAATACAGGCAGGAAGACCGGACCAATGAAGACCATTGTGGTAACTCCGTCTCGCAGTGTTTGGTGGGATTGTGATTTCTCCTTTTTTTTTTTTTTTTTTTTTTTGGTCTTTTTGACACTGGGACTCAACTATGCAGTTCAAACTGGCCTTGAGCTCACTTTGTAGCCCAGGCTGGTCTGGAATTTGGAATGATCCTCCTGCCTCCCGAATGCTGGGATTACAGGCATGTGCCACCACGCCCCGCTCAGGGATTGTGGGGTTTTTTTTCTTTTTCTGCTTAGTTCTTCCATCTAATTTTTCTGTAAGAAGTACATTATTTTTGTGATTTCAGGAGGAAAAATTAAGAACTTTTTTCTTGTCAATGCAGTATTGCAGACAATATATCTCTTCAGTTACTCCAGCTTACTGTTTTTCTTAAAGTGTGAAACTGCTGCACTATAAATCTGAGTTGATTTTGTAAATTGAACCTATCTTGAAAGAGTTTTGGATACAGACTAAGACTGGACATTCTTTGAGAACACTCAGGTCTGCGTCTATAATCCCACCTCCTGAGGCTGAGAGGGATTACAAGTTCAAGGCAACTAATCAAGACCCTCTCTTAAAAAGGGTTATGAGTATAGCTCAGGACTCCTTGGTTTCAATCCTCAGTACTGGAGAGGAAATAAACTGATGAACTCAGTTGATTATGGCCTCAGAAATCTTTCTAATCACAGAGTACAACTTTGCAACATAGTCCTTTTTGCACAGAATAAATGTTAAAAGTCAAAAAACGCAATCAGTGTGCCAATTACTTCCACTTGGCCAAGTCCTAAAAGTTGCAGGGTACAAACTGTTTCTAATAAAATACTTGCATTCAGGCCAGGGATTTAGCTCAATGGCATAAGCGCCTGCCTGGCAACCATGCGATCCTGAGTTCGATCCCCCATTCCAAAAAAAAAAAAACTTAAACTCACCAACCTAATAATGACCAATGGTGGCAGCCAGCCACCTCAAGGGATGGTTAAAAAACAAATGTTTATTGATTGTAGTAAAAGCCTGGTAATATGATTAAATTGTCCCCTGGTTTACTGTCAAATCACAGCCATATTTCTGTCGGTCATGTGCCAGTGTTACATAAGAAGCTCACCAAGAGAGGAATAACTCATTGCAGCTAGTCTTTTTCTCCTCCCACTTCCCTGTTCACAAGGCCCAGTGGCTTCCTGTCAAGCATCTCAGAATCACTACTTTTTCCCCCAACCTGGGTTTCAAAATCTGCCATTATTTAATCTTACCAAAGTATCCCTCCTACCTACCAGTGAGATTCTTCTCAAGATTATAAGGTAAGCTCCACATGAGCAAGGCTGTAGTGTGCATTTCTGTGTCCAAACGACAACCTGGCTGCTTCATAAAAGTAGATTTTTACACTGCCTCTTTGGCTAGTTCCTGAAGCATTCTCCTATTACACTGTCAACATAATCTTGGGATGCTAGGGTGTAAAGTTGCAGCTTGGTTTAGCCCAGTAACTTCTCTTTTCAAAATGGCAATTAAATCTTAAAACAGCCCAAGCAGTGATGTGCAGGTGTCAATACTTGCACGTTACTGATTCAGTTAGCACTGTTTGGAGGCTTTCTGAGACCTTTCCCCTGGTGAGGAAGAACAGCAATCCCACAGTTCTTTGCTATGGCTGTGACACTTCATACAGTGCATCAGTTTCTGTAACCACACTTATGACTTCAAAACCATTACTGTTTCTTTAGAAAAGTCAACAAACCATTCTATGACTAGTCATATTTTTTGAACAACTTCCCCAGTAGATGTAAAAAGTGATTTTATTAATAATCTAACTTCTCTTAATGTGAGACTCCACCCTTAAATTTGAGAAAATAATTCATATTCCCTTTCTTCCTCTTCCCCTCCCCCTCTCCCTGTCCCTCCCTGGTTCTCTACTGGAGCCAGGGCCTTGTCAGCTTTTTTTTTTTTTTTTTTCCAATGTAAGGTCTTGCTGAGTTAGGTAATTGCCAGGCTGCCTGCAATCCTCCTGCCTTACTGGGATTATAGATATGTGCTGGGATTATAGATGAACACCACCACACCCTGTGTTTCTAAATTTATAGTCAGTTTTTAGTAGCCTCAGGCTATACCAGTCCCAGCAATAGTTGCAGACAGGCAAAAAATTAATTTATTTTTAACAGTGTTTAACAGTTTGGGGGTTATTTCCACCCAGAACAGGAAAACATACTGATGGTTTATCTTAAAGTATCTAGAACCCTAAATGAAGTTAACTATCTAAGCAGTTTCCCAAACCTTTGAACATGGTCCTGTTTCCCGCTCAGTAGATCCTAATTGAAAATAACATTGTGAACAAAATATAGCAGTATAAGGCTCTATTCCCAGCACTTGAAAAGCTGAGACAGAAAGAACAAAAATTTGAGTCTTGCATGGGCAATTTAGTGACATTTTGTCTCAAAATTTTAAAAAGGAGTGATGTTAATGAAAAAGCCATAGGAACATGCAACACACATGCACACACATTTTGTATGAATAAAGAATGGACTATTTGAGAAAGTAAAAGATCATTTCCATATCTGTAAGGACAACACCACCCAAAACATCCTACTGTTTCCACAATGAGATCTGTAATTACCAAATTAAAGGCTGCTGGTGCTAAAGAGTCCAGTGCTGAGATTCCTTCCTGCCCTGTCCCTCTCAACCTTAGGCTCCCAACTTCTGTCTGTAACTAGGGTCACAGTTTCTGGGTTTTCCTGACTGAGCAAGCCCAACTATATCCATACTGAAGGGCAAAATGACATTCCACCAAACCTTTTTCATTTGACTTCTGTTTATACATTTGTCATATTCTGTGCCATATTAAAATATGTTCTTGAGCCGGGGATTTAGCTCAGTGGCATAAGCACCTACCTGGCAAGCTCAAGGTTGTGAGTTTGATCCCAGTACCACAAAAATAAATAAAAAATATATGTTCTTGGGCTTCATTGATACAATACACCAAGAGTTCATGGTTTTCCATGCTTTCAAAATGCTTTTATCCTCTCCCTGGAGCAAGATAGAAGTGAAAACCACATTTTCTAAAAATTGCCTATTACTCAGAACTAGTGATAAAAACAAAGTGATCAGCTTCTGTTCTCATTTGACACCATTAAGGTTTTTGGAAATCTCCCCATTTCTTTTCTGAGGATAAGTTGTAAGAGAGTTACAGTCTAGCATAATTCATATGTTAATTTTTTGTTCTATTTGAAAGGCAGACACTTTACATTTTATAAGAATTAGTACATGTTAGCTTCTTACTGTCTCTAAATGTGAGTCCTCATCTCATTCCTATTTGGGAAGGAGTGATACATGTAGATTTAAGTGTCTCTTTTTTTAAAAAAGGAAATTGAGCAGATAGATTCAGGGAATGATTATCATCCTACCCAACCAGGACATGCTTGAGATTAACTTTTATTTTCCTGTGGCACATGAAACACTACAGATGGTTCTCCAATGTCTCTGAAACAACATACTATCTAGAAAAACACCAGTAATTATTTTGCTCACTTGGATTTCTTTTTAATCCAAATCATAGAGTGAATAGTTTAGAAGTCAGAATGTTTTTTTTTTTTAGTTCACTTAAGACATGTTTGGATAACAATACTATGATTTTAAAATCTATTTAAAACATTCTTATTGTGACCCAGGCATGGTGACACACACCAGGATTTCCTAGCATGCTGGGAGCCCGAGGCAGGAGGATTGAAAGATCTAGCTCAGCCTGGATAACTTGGTGAGACTATGTCTCCAAACTAAAACCTATGCTATTTGGATCCAGGGATCAAACTAATGACCTTGTGCTTGCCAGGCAGGCACTTACACTGCTGAGCTAAACCTCAGCCCTAACTAAACCTTAAAAAAGAGGTAGGGATACAACTTAGTGTGAAGGTTTTGGGTTCAATCCCCTCCCAAATGTTGTGAATTCTCAAAATTGTTTTATTAAGTATGTGGCTTTTCAGTCTCTTCGGTCACTTGAGATTTTTTTTTTTTTTTTTTTTTTTTTTTTTTTGCTACTTGTTTTTTAAGACGGAGTCTAACTCTGTAGCCTAGGTTGGCCCCAAACTCACAGGGATCCTCCTGCCTCAGGATCCGAGGTGCTGGGTTTACAGGTGTGTGCTCCCATGCCCAGTCTATCATTCAGGTTTTTAAAAAACTTTTATATAAACTATTTTTGCAAAGTGTTCTATAATGCCAAGATATTATGGAAATACTGTAAAAAGAGAAAAAATTTTGGTCTGTGATCACAGCCAATTGCTTTTTGTGCATGTGTATGTATGACAGGATTTCACTGTGCAGTTCAGACTGGCCTTGGAACTCACTTCGTAGCCCAGGTTGATCTGGAATCTGCAGTGATCCTCTTGTCTCAGTCTCCCAAATGCTGGGATTACAGGTTACAGCCAATTGCTTTTTGTCTGTGTGTGTATGACAGGATTTCACTGTGCAGTTCAGACTCACTTAGTAGCCCAGGCTGGCCTGGAATCTGCAGTGATCCTCTTGTCTCAGCCTCCCAAATGCTGGGATTACAGGTGTGTGCCACCACGCCCAGCAGCCAATTGCTTTTATATTCCTAAAATATGAGGTGTGATCAAAATACAGTGAATATTTAATTTTTTAATATGTTACAGTAAAAGGCACTTTGCTGTTAATTCGCCTCAAACATTGGCCCTCGATTTGAACACATTTCCCATCATTTGTACCACTTTCCTACACAGTTCTGGAAGGGCTCTTTTGCATTTTTATTTGCACTGTCATTGCTGCCTAGATGTCCTGAACTGATCGGAAACATTTGCCGTTCATTGTCATTTTGACTTTGGGGAGGAGCCTGAAGTCACACTGCCCAGCTCCAGGGAGTGAGGTAGGCATGGATGCACTGCGGAGTTGTGAGGAACCGGCCTGTTGGTTGGATACAGCAGCAGCAGATTCACCCTATGTTTGATCAGAATTTGTAAAACCGATCCCAAAAGAGGACTTCCAGAGCTGACTCGGAACATGGCAAAATGATGGGATAGGGCCAGGGATTCAGCTCAGCGGCGCAAGCACCTGCCTGGTAAGTGTCGGGTTGTGAGTTCAATCCTTGGTACCCCAAAAAAATAAGATGGGATAAGTCTGTTCAAACATGGAAAATACTCTGAAGGGGATTAATGGCAGTGTGTCTTTTATTGTAATACACCTTGTAAAAAATTAAATATTCACTGTATATTTCAGCCACATTTTTTACTCCAGAGGTTTTTAAATTTATTTATAGATGCCACAAAATTATTTTCCAACATTTTAGATAATCAAACCAAGTTTAATTTAAAAATAATGTATTTATTGCTAGACAGAAAATATTCTAGGTCTACCTCAAATAGGATGATTTTGTTTTAAAATAAGATGATTAGGTCATATCTAGCTCATTGTTCTATATTATGTAAAGCAATCAACTGAGAAATAGTAAATGTTAGCAGACACGGATAGATGGTTTAAAACTTTACTTTGGTAGTACTAAAGATTGACTCAGGTCCTTTGCACTGAGCAACAACCTCGGTCCTTTCTCTATTTTTTATTTTGGGACAGTGTCTTGCTAAATTGCCAAGATTGGGCTCAAATTTGCAATCCTCTTACTTCAGTCTCCCAGAGTGCCAGGATTACAGTTATGTACCACTGTGGCAGACTTACTTAGACATTTTTAACGTAATTTCAGGGAGGCAACTAGTGCTTCGGGGTTTACTTCAAACACAAAATAAATCATCCAGTGTAATTTTTACTTGCCTTTTTCTTTAAATCAATTTAGCAAGTTTTTACTGAATTGGTGGCAGGCCATTGTTTTTAAGGGTTTAAACAATGTTAGTCAGTGATTGGGAACCTATTGCACATACGCTATTTTTTTTTCTTTAAAGACCAAAGATGTTCATGTGTCAGTTGTTTTTTCTAACTTAAACCTCACTGCCTTTCAAACCCTTCTTCACTGTTGGTGGAAATACAGAGTGGTACAACACTCTGGAAATCAGTGTGAAGTTTCCTTTAAAAACTAGGACTAGAGATCCCATTCAATTTAGCTATTTCCCTTCTGTGTATTTTCTCAGAAGAATTAAAAACATTATACCACAGCAATACATATGCACTCATGTTTATAGCAGCATGATTTGTAATAGTCAGATCATGGAAACAACCCAAATGCCCATCAACCAAGGAATGGATAAAAAAAGATGCAGTTTTTTATATAATGGAGTTCTATAAGACAACCATAAAGGAGGGCAAACTGGAGACTTTTATAGGTAAATGGATGTAACTCAAGACCATACTCATCAGCAAAATTAATAAGACTCGTGTAAACATCGTATCGTCTCACTAGTGTGAGAAACTAAACAAGTAAATAAGATCCAAAATGTATAATAAATATTGTGAACTAGGAAGAAACCATTCAAAAGAAAAGACAAACTGAAATGGGGGGAAGAGGAAAGGAAAAAATGGAAAAAGAAAAACGTATTTATACACAAGGTAGTAAAAATAGTTATATGGCTAGTTTCTCTTAGCTCTTTGAAAAAAAGGTTTGTGCTAATATGGTTTGAACAAGATATCATGCCTTTATCTTGTACTCTGAATAACTGCTATGAAGACAATACACAATGTATTAGTTCTTTTGTTTCAAAAATTTTTATTCAAACATTTATCTAGAATCTACTGCAGGTCTTATTAAACCTGCTCATAACCAACTAGCTCTTAAAAAGTGTTAGTACCACCTTGCACGAGTATGTCACTGTGATACAAAACAAAGCATCCAAGAAACAAAGGAAAAACCCTTCAGCCATTACAATGACTCCTGAAAGAAGAGCGCTAGGGCTGCAGGTTAGTATCTCCTGGGTCGAGTTTCACAGTGCCCTCATGTTCCTAAGCCATACCAAAAATGATCTCACAGCTGTCACTTTGTTCCAATGACAATTTTCTTAATAAAATGTCTACAGAATTGGCTCAGTGAAATAAATGTCTCCCATAACCCAGAGAATAATTCTTGCAACTGATTTTTAAAAGATGCAAGAAAAACAGGCATAGCTCCATAGTCCCTGCTTCTTTGAGGCCAACTCCTCACTGTGTGCTGGAGGTGGGAAGCATGTGCTCACGGAAAGGATTTCTGCTCTTACCAGGTATAGTAAAGCATACTTCCTGGACATCTGGAGCAAGCATTCTATATAACTGGAAAAGCGTTATCAAGCCCCTCAAAAACTGAAATGGTTGGGCACTGGAGAATGACCCAGTGATTTCTTAGGTGAACTAATTAGAACTCAACAAAGGGCTTTCCCAAACAAATCAGGCCTCACAGAAAGGAACCAACCTATAGTTTTCAAGAACTCAAAACATAGTCTGCACCCACTGCAAAGCCTGCCAAAAACATGAAGTGAAATTCTTCATGAAGCGGACTAAAGAAGATATGCTACATTTAAAAAACCACTCTCAATTTTACTAGAATTAGAATAAAGAAATTTCATACATGGTTTACAATAAAGAGTATTTAGATCTTGTCAGGAAAATATTTTTCATTATTAAAAAAGAAAATGAATTATAAACTTGTTCTGGTATCTGTGACACCATAGCACAAAAATAAACAATGTGTAAACATTCAACAACTTTCCATGTGTTGAAAAAGACATAAAGGGGCCGCGGATTTAGCTCAGCAGCATAAGCGCCTGCCTGGCAAGTGCAAGGTTGTGAGTTCGATCCCCGGTACTAAAAAAAAAAGGAAAAAGACATAAGTTGGAAAATGAATTATGTACATAACAAGAATCAGAGCTCAAGTCTGAACTTAGCCAATAGAGGCAGATGATCTGAAGAGTTCTTTTTCATCTGGAAGTCCATAAACAGTCTACAAGTCTTGCTCTGTGAGAAGTGACAGTCTAGAAGTTTCAAGTCACCAGTTAAAGCAACTTCAACTCCTGGGTGTGCAGCAATGTCTTCCTTTTCTGCAGAGGAGAAAATATAATCCACATTTATGGCACTTTGGGAGTGACAGGTAGACTACTTCCAGAATTCCAGTGCCAGGAAAGTAATGTGAGTAAACAGAGGACAAGCTGAAATGGTGCTGTAAACCTGAAGGTAATTTTTCAGCTGTTACTAGGACCTTTATTTTCTCCTGCTGTGTTTGTGCCAAGCTGTGGGAGACAACTCCAGTGACTCCTCTTGAATGCAGAACAATTACTGCACCTCTGATTATTTGGAGACTTACTTCATTATACTGATATGTAGAGAGCTGGCTATGGTATTCCTTCTCTCTTTGATTGGCTCTAAGCATTGCAAATAAGGCTAGCTGAGGTGCTGGTGTGTAATCTCTAAAGCCAACAGACAGTCCTGTCTCCTCTCATAGTGTTCTCCATGTAAAGAGTATGAGCACAGCGGGATGTTAGAGCTAATAGCTCCCGGAATGTCAACTGGGTACGAGTCTCAAAGTAAAGGGGCTGTGACTCCCCAGGGCACAAGAGTTTGCATATCAGAAACCAAAGGAACAGCCTCCCAAAACAATTCAGTTGCTACCTTAATTAGATTATGTGAATTGATCCTTTTGTATATCTTTATCTTACATTTACAGAGATACCTTTCTCCCACATGGCCGGCCAGCTCAAGTTACTCATGTAATTCTCACCATCCTCACTGTCACTCATCCCTGAGCCACCCACCTTCTTCACAAGATAATAAATTCTGGGAGAGGCCTAGGATCAAGGCCTTTGTCTGCATGTCCTCATGGGGATTGGATTTAGGACCCGTTGGCTGCCCTTAACTTGGAACATGTCTTGGTGTCTTTACTTTCACTGCAGGTTGCATTGGAGGTGGTAGATTGGAATTAACTTGCTGGGATTCCAATAACATCTCAATGGGATTACAAATATAGCTCTTTGGATTGTGAGGAAAATTAGAAAGAGGATTACAATACTTGGATGACTGAACTCAATATCTGGGATTACAATACCAAGCTACCAGGCCAGGCATGGTGGCTCACGCCTGTTATCCCAGCACTCGGGAGGCTGAGGCAGGAGGATTGTTGTGAGTTCAAGACCAGCCTGGGCTACAAAGTGAGCTCAAGGCCAGCCTGAACTGCGTAGCAAGACCCTGTCTCAAAAAGACCAAAAACAAACAAACAAAAAAACAATACCAAGCTACCACCTGACTTTTCTATTTTGGGACCTGCTGTGCCTCATACACACAGTTCTGTGAGATACTTAGGTTTGGGGCTGAATAGGTCTATATAAAATATTTTGTCCCCATGAAGACTATTCTTGGCCAGATGCCTTTCCTATAGCAAGTCCTTCATAATTCAACTTTCCTTCCTTCATGAAACTATAGAGTAGAGAACCAGAAACAGAGTTATAGTCACTACATGTAGCAATGGGACAGAAACTGCCATCATCTTTCTGGTGAGCAACACTGGAAGTCTCTGCCACAGCATGGCCAGCTGGGTCAGCCTGATATCACCTCTCCTCAGATTGTACAACAGATGTGTATTCGCTATGCAGATCACAGGAGGGGCAGTGCAGGGCATTTTGGGTTACAAGAGAAAAACTAACCCAATATTGTCTCTGTCCAAGAGAGGGCTGTCACGGCGGTAGCAGTCCACTGGATTTGGTGATGAGAGTGAAAGCCTGGGGTGTTTGAAGCAAATGGCACATCCACTGGGTTTCCTTTCTGTGTGTATCCTCTATTCACAGTGATAACCCAGTGATTCCAAGCTTGGCCTGATTTCTTTTCCATAATGATCTTAACCTTCTTGTAAGTAAAGTACATTCACATCAGAGTGTTTAGTTTCTTTCAGAGTATTGGGAAACATAAAATTCCAGTGTCATACTGGCTGTCTGCAGGGTCTGTAAAAGTGTAAATTATCTTCCAATAAATCTTGCGAAAGTATATTACAGGACATCACTGAAAAATCAAACTCATTCTCACTGTCCTCACACATGGGATCAGCATTTTTGTCTCCCAGGATCTTAGCATTTTCTTTATTATGGTTACATACCTATTACCATTCCCTTATTATCATGTCTTGATGTTTTCTTCACTTTGATGGAGGCCTTCTCCCTCTGAGTTCATGATGGAACTAGACAAATGGATCAAGGCTGTCCTGTTCAGGGGGTCAGGTTTCCAGCTATAGTATGGAAACTGAGTATGCAAACAAGCAAGGTGGCCTCCACCTCTGTGAGAAATGCTGGGTACTGAAGGATGAATAGGGAGCATGAGAATAATGTCCAGGTCACCTGAGACAACTAGACAGAAGTCTGTCCCAGCAGCACTGCTGCAAGTCCTCCCACGGTGCAGTCTAGTCTCCGCCCTGACTCTTGGAGAGGTGGGGAAACACAGGGGATTACCAGGCTTCCATCTTCCCCTCCGAGGGCCTCCAGTTTCCAGGAACGGGGCACCACCGAAGCCTCTACCGCATGCTCCCTGGCTTAAAGCTCCCCAGGGGCCCCATTACTTAGAGTCGTGGCTCCTGGCCCGGCTGCAAGATATGCTAGGAACTGAAGTCCCACCACCATTTTGCCAGGGAGCCAATGTATTAATTATTGTAACTCTCCTACTAATCTTTTTATTTTTTTCTGTCTTTAAAATAACAAAAATATAAGATAAAATAAAAACTCGATATTCAGACTTCATTGCGGTGTTGGCACTTTGCAACAAATGAATGGGTTTTGGGCTGTGGTTTGGGCACTTGTCTTTAAAAGGTTCCCTGATGATCCCTGGTATAGGCCCATTTAAGAGAAACTGATAATGTGACTTTGTCACAATGTCACATTGCCACTGATGTTATTGCTATAAAATATTGCCATGAAGTTTAGATAATAATCTAAGTATCATCTACTGGAAAATGCCCCCCACCTTGTATAACAGAGAAAAATATTCACAAGAAAAATATTTTCACCCAATCTGAAATTAATTATGAAATTATTTACTTGGTAGCATGTTAGGAGGATAGAAACAATCATCTCTGGAGAGATGGATATTCCCAGATTCCAGGTGAGGCCCAGCGAAGAGCCCCAGGTGGCTGGGAGACAGCAGGCTTTCCAAGCACTAGGTGCTCCTCTAGGAAGAGGCTTTCACGTGGAGACTCACTAGGCTCTCATTAGACTCAAGGGTCTGCTCCAGGCTCTGAGTGTAAGGCTCTTCCAGAGCCCCAGCTGGTGGTCGTTCAGCCAGTGCAGAGACCACACTTGGAAACAGGCTGGAAGGTTCTGGAAGGTTCTGAACTGCACTCCCATACTGGCTGAGCACTGTGTGGTAAAGCTGATTCATCAAAACACTGCTTGTCTGTAAAGAGCTGCCTGAAGAATTACAAAGTGCAACCCACCCTACTGTGGAAAGGTTTGCATTTTTCCATACTAGACACAAATAGCATGTTTAGTCAGAAAGTTCTCCCTGGGACAGTGAGGATCTCTACAACAGGATACAAGGGATTCATGTGTTCCACTTGCCAGTCTGAGTTGAGTGAGGTGTCCTTCCAGGACTATTATACTTCACAAGGACCTCTTTCTGCCATCTTTTTTGTGTTCTGGGGATGTCTGGATCCATGATGGCCAACAAAACATGCATCAATTGTGCAGAACCACCCTGGAGAAACAGATACAGCCAATGTGGGGCTGAGAATTGGATGCTGGGTAGCAGCTCAAGGGCCTCTCAGGAAGTGACCTGGGAAGTCCACGGCAAAAGGCAGCAGGCAGTGAGGGACTGGTGGTGGATGACTTGCTGGAGGATGAACAGTTTGGGGAGATCCAGCAGCAAGAGGTGGATGGTCTGAGAAACCAGTAAGCGAGGCCTGAGACTTGAGAGGTGAGGAGTGACCACCAGAGTGCAGTGCTGGGAATACTGATCCACCCCAGTTCGATCCAAGAAGAGTTATATTCCGGGTTTAAGAGGCAATCTTACCCAGTCCTCACCAAATAGTTTATGGTAGTATGGACCTTCAGGGGGATAGTGAACCATTTATGAAGGGGATATATGTGCACACTGACACAAACTACCTGCTCTCTGAAGAGATGGGGAAACAGGCAGAAAGATGGAGGGGACTTGGGTCAGCAGTTCCTTCTGGCATGGGCTAGGGGAACCCAGATTTGTGAGTAAGCTATGGAAGAGCAGTAGAGGGAAAAACTGTTCAGGATGGAACATTTCATATTTGTTCTCAGATTCCGGGGAAGTGAGATGAGACTAGAAGAACCACTAGGATGACCTTGTAGTGAAGAAGAGGAGAGTGTCCCTGGTCAGAAGAGATAAGGGTCAAAGGACAAAGATAAGATGTTGGACAAGGGAGCAGGAGCCCGGGCCAGAAAGAAGCCAAGCTCTGCTTCTCCCTGAGGGATCTGGAATGGGACACGGGTGGGTGATGGGACACTTGGGTATGGCACTGTGTGTACACTTCAGGAGCAAAAATAGTGACATGGATAGCTGTCATAATTCACTAAAACTTCATACAGGATTAAGGACTTCCTAGCAAACTCAGTTGGGTCATTTAATTAGGTGTGTTTCTGGTATCTAGCAGTGTGCTAGGCATGTGGAAATTCTAGATGCAGTTTTTGAGTGAATAAATAGATGAAGAAGCTGGGCATGGTGGCACAGGTCTGTAATTCCAGCACTCTGGAGGCTAAGGCAGGAGGATTGCTGCGTGTTCAAGGCCAGCCTGGATTACATAGTGAGTTTGGTGGCAGCCTGAACTATGCAGCAATGCCTTGTCTCAAAAAACAAATAAAACAAAACAAACAAACAAACAAACAAAAAACCAGATCATGAGAGGTGTTCAAGCCAAATAATCTATCATGTGAAGCTAAATAACTGACTTGAATTCTGTTCACCTCGGATGTTTCAGGGCCATCCTGCACTGATGTTCCCATATTTTTAATTGTAGCAGCTAGATTTAGTCTGTAGTTAATTATCTAAACTCTCAACCAGCCCAAGTTTCCTGACAGCTTGGTTCCTGGGGGACAAGGTCTTATTTATCTTATAGCTGTGCTTAGTACAGAGTTCTTGCCCAGCACATCCTACTGCATAAACGACTGTAGGAATAAACAATGTGTAACTCACACACACACACACACACACACACACACACACACACACACAGAAAACCAACTTTGTATTGACTCAGTTTAGAGCCAACTAAGCTGCACTTTCTGTGACCCCAGACTGCACCAGATTCTTCCAGGGACTCACATGGCTACGGAAGAATGAACTGGAAGATTCTAGAAAAAGAAAAGCTGCCTGGCAGGCCATGTTATTATCTGGAAGACAGCAAGCACCATTTTAGGCTACAGTCACGGTTTACCAGACAACCATGACATGGACCACAAAGCCCCAATGTGGTCTCATGTCAGCTCTGGTGGTTTCTTACTCCTATATCCTTGGTGGTTTTTTGGGAACAGACTCTGAAGCCATTTCTCATTTCCACAAAATGAACCTGGTAGGAGCTGGTTGTTCCTTCGGAAGAGGGCATGGCCTCACACTGCCACAGACAGGCAGATGAGGGGCTTCCAGGCCTCTCAGGGGAATTTATCCAGTCCCATGTCTTGATTCTGTTGCTTTGGAAGACTGAGACCAAAGACACTGGTCTGAATTTAATTCTTCTGCAATCAAGGGCTGAGTTGAGGAGTTTTACTCAAGATTATGCATAGCAGTACTGTCCTAATAGTCAATTTCCTGAAGAGGAAGATGAAACCGAAGTGAGAGAACGAGGAAACACAGCTGAGTAGCCTGTGGCCTTGGACCTGTCCTTTCAGGTTTAACATCAGGATATTTTAGATAATCACTTCTGAGTTCAACAGTTTAGAGCAAATCACTCATCCTTTCATTTCCAGCTTCCTGTCATTTCTCTGCACATTGATAAAATGTGCAATTGGTCCTGTTTGCCTGGATTTATTGGATTCATCTTTTTCTGTCGTGGGGATTGAACCCAGGGAGCGTTAAGCTGCATCCTCCTCCCTCTTTACATTTTATTTGGAGACAGAGTCTTGCTAAATTCCCTGGGCTGGCTTCACACTTTTGATCCTTCTGCCTCGGCCTCCCCAGAGCTGGGATTATGGGTACATGTGACTACATCTGGCTTGTTCCTGTGACCTTACAGTTTACTGCTTCTCACACAGCTTGTTCCCTGAGCTAGAGTATAAGCAGGCTGGGGTACAGCCTCTCCTTTGCTGGGATGCTGCGGTGTGCACCCTGAGGCACCCCACGAATGCTGGCAACTATGGTCTGCATCCCCCCCACCCTTCTCAGAAGCATGGGGAAGGGGCTGGGGCGAGCAGCCACCAATGACACTCATGATTTGATGCTGGAGTTTGGTGGGGACAATACTACAGGCCAAGGGGAAACAACTCTGACAAGCCCCTGCCTCCAGCCTCGGCCTCCTCTTGGGATCAGAGGTCTTTGGCGTCTGCATCCTCTCTTTAGCTCACTGTCCTTACTTTTGCACGAGCGTGGCTCTAAGAGCATTTTCTACTCAGTCGCCGCAGTCAGGTCCCACAGTCCTGGGCTTCGTTTCCTGGGTTTCCTGGTGACAGTCACTGTGCTTCTGCTTGCCTTCCAGTCTCCTTGCACCCACCCACTGCGCCCCTTGTATTAGGTGGGCTCAGCAGAGTGGATGCCCACAGGGCCACACAGGGCAGGAAAGAACCAGGCTGCAAGAAGCCCTGCTCTGTCTCCAGGGAGGCTGAGACCGATGGCGCTCCTGCCTGAGTCCTGGCCTCCACTAGCAGAGCCAGGAGCTGAGGCTGCTGTGTTCTTGGTCCCAGTCACCCCTTTTTGTGTATAGATCCAATACTTGGCAGCAGCTAGAGTGGAGGGACCGGCGCTAAATCCATCACTAAGATCAACAGAATATGTAAAAGTTGGCTAGTCTCCTTGTTAGTCTAAAGCCAGCGAAAAAGCTTGGTTTTCAAACTGTTTCCTCTTTCCAACAAAAACCAGGATGAAACTGTCTGGGATCCATCAGAGCAGAGCATGTGGAGGTTTTGGGGGAGCTCACTGCTACCTTCCATAGGCAGGGAGACAGTGCTTTGGGCAATGCCCACACGGTCTAATAACATTAACTTTGCTGCTGCACTTTGAAGCACCTTGCGCCATTGTAACCTCATTAATTTAGAATGGACACATGCAAACACACATGCATGTGCATGCAGGAGCACACACACCACACACACACACACACACACACACACGCACACATTTACCTTTGAGAGTCAGTTGGCTGCAATTCCTCATCTCCTGTTAACACAAACCTTTCAAATAAATCCTCACTTCCATGATGCAATATCATTTCTTCTCCACCGATACTTTCTTTCCTTCAATAGTCCAAGGAACTATGCCTGATTTCTTTCGTTTTTTTTTCCTCCCCTTATTTTATTTTATTTTTTGCGACAAGATCTTAGACATTTGCTGTGATTTGTAGAAACAAAATCCTTTGAAATGATTTAGACAATGAGCTGCAGACCTGGGGTGCATTTACATAATTCAAACATTGTCTGATACCACACAGTTCCAAGAGAAATGTACAGCCAGCACCAGCAAATTTCCTGCTGGAATTCTGCCAAAGAATAGCTGGCTGTCCCAGGGAGGCCCATCATTATGGGACTCTGCTGTTTGTAAATTTAATGAATGACTCACATATGCTTATGATATTATGGAAGTTTCTGCAAAAGTACTTCTTGCATAAAAACCCATTTTATGTATTCATTTATCTATTTATTTATTTAGGGTTTTTTTGAGGCAGGGTTTCACTATATGGTTCCAGCTGGCCTTGAGCTCACTGTGTAGTCCAGGCTGGTCTGGAACTCACAACGATCTTCCTGCCTCAGCCTCCCAAGTGCTGGTATTACAGGCATGCATCACCATGCCCCGCTCAGTTTTTGTTTTTATGTATTTCCCTCTTCTACTCTTGACACTGTGCTTTGGGGTCCTCCCCCATCATGTTGATGTATGTGTGGGGGGGCATGCATTTAACCCACTGCTCTTGTGGCTGTCCAAGGCTACAGCTTTCCCCACCATGTCACTCTGACTCCTTGTCCACCAGCAATTCTATGGCAGCCAATCCTGGCTCCCTTGCTCTCCTTCAAGCTAAAATCACACGTGTTCCCTTATTACACTTAGAAAGCAGAACAAGTCCAAGGGATATAAGCAGTGCAGCGGCAATTTTAGTAAGCGTCCTCTTCTAGATAAATTACTGGAACCATTCAATCTAATACAGACATAAAGTATTCTTTGCTGATTTTACTCAGTGGAAATAGGCAGAGTGCTTTTAAAATGTTTTCCTAGCACTACAGTTCTCAAAAGAAAAATATTTTCATTGTTACAAAAAAAAGAGAGGAAAAAAGAAAACTCAAGCAAAGAAAGGAAACAAAAGAAATATTGGCAGAAATATGAGTGGGAGCCTGAAACATTTTTCTGAAGGACCATTTGGAAATATATAGTCACAGGCTTTGACCTAGTAATTCCACCTTAGGAATTTATCATAAGTAATTTATAACAAGAAGTAGGTACAAAGATTCACCTGAGTGTTCACTGTCACATTATTTATAATTGTGAAAAAAGCTAGACTCAACCTCAATGTGCTGCCATGAAGAATAAGTTGAACTGTGACATATTCTGCTAATTAATTCATTCAGCCCATGTTTGTGGAGGTTTTGGAGTGTACCAGGCACAGATCAAGATAAAGTCCTGGGACACAGTGAGCCACTGAACCCTGGATGCTCTGGGAATGCTCATAATAAGTAATTTTTAAATCTGCATGTTATCATTATATGTCCAGTGTTTTATTTTTATAATCATAGAAAATTATTCAAAAAGGAGGATTTATTAGACATAATACAATGACTACAGATAACAGCATACTGTATAGTTCAAAATCGACAAGATAGTGAATTTAAAAATATTTTGATGTATTTGTGTCAATGATTATGCTAACTAGCTTGATTTAGCCGCTCCACATTATATACATGTATCATAGTATCACTTATACCTCATAAATACTAGCAATTATAATTTGTAGATTTACGACAGCTTTTTGTTTTTTGGAGGGTTTTTTGTTTTTTGTTTTGGTCTTTTTGAGACAGGGTCTCTCTATGCAGTTCAGGCTGGCCTTGAGCTCACTTTGTAGCCCAGGCTGGTCTCAAACTTACAAATAATCCTCCCACCTCAGCCTCCTGAGGACTGGGATTACCAGAGTACAACACCATGTCTGGCTGTTTTTTTTTTAACTTTAAAAATTACAAATTATTCAATAAGAACAAATTTTCCTGTAAGTTCAGCACAAAATAATAAATATGATTTTTAAAAAAAAATAATTCTTACAGGCAGCTGTCCGAGAACAGCAAAGTGCATGCTCAGAGGTGGTCAGGGGGCCCAGGGCATTGTCCATGGGGCAGGCTGGTGCTGGCTCTGTCATTATAGGTCAGGCTGTCCTGGGGCTACCAGATGGGAAGCTGGGTGGGCCCAATTCCAGCCAGGACCATGCATGGCTGGGATAAGCACCCCTCTGCTTGTCTCCACTTCCCACCCACTAAGCTACGGTGCTGGACTTGGGGGCCTGCTGACTGTCTCAGGGTTAGAGCTCCTGGTTGCATTTCATAGACAGCTATTTTCCTGTTTTGCCAGTGTCATGACATGTTTGTGCTTTTTAACTTTCTGAATGACTGAATTGGGTTACTGATCCACAAATCCAAGGGCGATCTGTCAGCTGTGGAACTAACTGGGAGTATGTGACTGTCCCCTGAGAACAGCCTGTAAGAGACTCCTGTCTGTCACTTGCCTTTCTCCTCCTGGGGGATGCTATGTGTAGGCTGTCAATACCACCAGTCACGCATGACAGCAGAGAGGCTCAGAGCCCCTATCCTCTTCCTATTAGCGCTGTTAACTTCTGAAGTTCATTTTCTTCTAAAATTAGATTTTAACATTTCTCCTTTCTTTTAAGAACCAGCAAGTCAAATGCTATTTCAAAGAGCATATTGTTCCATGAGAACCAATGTGAGACATTATTATTCTCTTTCTTCATCATAAATTAAAACAATTTTTCTGATTGTGACTGGGCGATGATCAGACTTTCAATTGTGAAAATCAAACATAGTTCTGTTTTCACAGACCCACAGTACACGGGATATACAGTGCAATTGAAATATCAAGGAGCAGTGTCCATCTGGCTAGAGTTTGTCAATGTTCAATTTAATTTGCTTCTTTGCCATCTAACCTAGTATTTCTGAGCTTTCTTGCAACCGTTGATAATTTTAAACAATGCAATATTTGATTATGAAATCTTGAGAATATCAACTCAGTCTTTTCTAAAAGTACAACTGTAGAACTTTAACAGTAGAGACACCAGGCTCATGGAAAGCACTAACTCCTGTGCTGGCACCCCAGAAGGGGCTGAGACCTTGTGATCCAAATTTTGGACAGATTTCCCTCTGATCAATGACTTTTATATGCCTTAAAATTGGAAGGTCTTTTTCAAATGTTTTACCTTCCCATTGGTCAACTCTCTTTCCAGTTTCCCTGCATAATTCTCAGGGCTAATCTTTGAAATAGTTTCCACAATTAATCCTCCCCCTCTTCCTCCTGGAAACTGACTACTAATGTTCTGTGCGTTTTACACATGAATACACACACATGGATATCTAGCTTTATCCAGGCAGAGCCCATGGCATATTCTCATCACTAATCACTTCCAGTAACTATTTGGACTTTTTTTTTTTGAGACAGGGTCTCACTATGTAGTTAGGGCTGGCCTTAAACTCACTACATAGCCTCAGCTGACCTTGAACTCACAGTAATCCTCCTGCCTCAGTCTCCTGAGTGCTGGGATTACAGATGTGCACCACAACATTCAGCTATCTGAACTTTTTTTTGCTAAATCCACTAAGTTCCTTATAAAGGCAAAGTCAGCTTTATTCTGTTGTAGAATCTAGCGTTAGGGTGTCTTCTTTATGTTGATTAAACTTTTCTTCTTCTATGTCAAGAGTAATAATATTAAAGGGTCCCATTGTTGAATAGAGAACCCAAAAATTAAAGAACAGCTGTGTTTAACCAGCATCCCCGCAAGGGGGAGGCGGAGAGGGAAGAGGATCGTGGCAACTTCCAGCCACTGGCTGTGAATAGGACCTAAGTGTAGGAGGCAGCAGCGGGTGAAGAGCTACAGCTGGAAGCTTTCCTCCCTGCACCCGGGAGGGCCACTCAGCGAGGAGACACCCCAGGGAATACAGGCCCAGGCCACTCACAGAAAGGGGACACCAAGGGAACACAGGTGGAACCACTGCACCCATCTTTGCAAGCCCGCAATTTTTCATCTATGCCTGTGGTCAATGCAAAGTTTATCATGTACTTTTGTTAAAAATTGCTTAGTAAAGCACGAGTGTGATTTTCTTTCCATTGGAGAACTTAATACAATTTCAGGAATGTTAGGCAAAGCTGAGACTTTCATACTTAGTAAGGTCTAGTTCACTTTATTACTAGAATAGATGTCTGTGTGTGTGTGTGTGTGTGTGTGTGTGTGTGCGCGCGCGCGCGCCAGTGTGCATGTGTGGTGCTGGGGGTCTCACCCAGGGCTTGTGCATACTAAGCAAGCTCTTTGTCATGAGCTCCCCACCTCCGGCCCCCGGAACAGATTTTTCATGCAGAAAACTTGTTTAATTCACCTGAGATCTTGGTGATGTTTCATCCTTTTTTGTTGTTGTTGTTTTTTTTTAATCACAAAGAAGTATGGGCATTTCTTGATAAAGAGTATCCAACTTTTCATTTATAATTCTTGTGTATAGGTTTGGAAAGAACCATCAGAGAATTCTAAAACAATATAAAACAGATAAAATCCCAACTCCGCTTAGGTGAAATTCCCATATAATGAGACTACTCTACGACCTAGCATCAGGAAACTGATTTGAAAATCTTCTCCTCCGGAAAGTGACATAGGGGTACAAAACCCCCAACTCGTAGATGTCTGGTACAAATTTGCGTTCTCTAAAATCGAAAGCATGAACTTTAGAAACAATGGAGATTAAGAGCAGAATATATTTAGAGAGAAAGGAAAGCTTCTGTCTGAGAGACAGAGGGGACGCTGCCTTTTCTAACGATTATTTTATAGAGCAAAACCACAAGGTGAGGCAGGTCCAAGGTGGGAAAACATGGGAACTCGCAAGGCAGGCAGGCATGAGGTGGGACAGAACTATGATCAATCAACAAGATTACAAGTGTAATTGCTCAGGTAAAATTGATTAAATCAGGGACCAATGGGGACTCAAGTCAAGTAGCAAGCGGGTTTACTTAAAGAGCAGTGACTTCCTGTAGGGGGCTGGGATGGCGACTCCGGGCTTCCTCAGGCTACCTTGGGGTGATGGAAACCTATTTAAATATCAATCCTTAGGATGTGGGTGTATTTGTTTGATCTTTTGTCTTGAGCGCTTGCCCACAGCGGGAGATGTCTGTCTCCTACGAGGTCACAAGATACCCGGTCTTTTATACTGGCTCCTAAGAGGGCCTAGCCTGCCTATAATATTTTTACTTAAGTCAGCTGCCTATAACAAAAGTATTATTTTGTTAGAATTTTCTGGAGCTACAGAGAAGCAGAATATAAGAAAAAGTGAAAGTGGCTTTTTTATTTAAAGGAAGTGGAGAGGAGCCCACAGCCAGCAAGGGTTTGGCTTTCTCTGACCAGATATGGGGGTGTGGGGTATATGTGACCTTTGACTGGATGTGGCACTTGGGGCGGGCATTGATGACACGTGAGGAGCTGATTGGAAATGTCTTTGTGCGCACTGGGAAAGGAAGGAGAAAGTTGTAACTGGGGAAGAAGGAGAAAGTGGCCGTCAGTGTAAGCATCTCCAACACGGCCTCCCACAATGCTGAACCACCGCCATAATGTCCTGTAATTTATTCTAGGGCAAAACTCTTCCACATTTTACCTTGCTGCGCCTCAGTTCCTTAACTGAAAAATGAAATTACAGCACCTACCCAACAGAGATGTTACTAGGATTTAATAAAGGGTATCCGGGAACATGACTGCCAGATTCCCCACATATGGCTTTTGGATTAAGCCATAGTTACTGACTCAGCACCTCATTTTTTTTTACAGTTCCAAATCATTTTTAAAGTTCTTTCAACAAATCTGGGCATGGTGGTCCATGCCTGTAATCCCAGCACTTGGGAGGCTGAGGCAGGTGGATTGTTGAGTGTTTGAGACCAGTATGGGCCACAAAGTGAGCTCAAAGTCAGTTTGAACTGCATAGCGAGACCCTGTCTCAAAACAAAACAAAAACAAAAACCAATGACAACACCACAAATAAATAAATAAATTTCTTTCAACAAATAGTTACAGTGGGCCATTCACCCAACCGTTTCCAGTCCTTGCCCCTATGGAGTCAACCACTGAAAGACAGGAAAACAGACCAACGGGCAGATATCTGTAATGCAGAGTGCCCAGGGCTCTCTGTGAGGAGAAGTTTCATGCTCAGGTTTTATTCATTCCAAATCTGCATCTCTGTAGCTTTCACTAACCCAGGACAGGGATGTCTCGCTGGACAGATGCTGCATTGGGAGTGACTCGCTCAGGAATGTAGCAGGGCCACCCCTCACCCACCTGACTGCCACTGCTAGATATTTTAGAGAGAGGTACCTGCCTGAACCCACGCAGGCACTGTGCCACTGAGCCAAATCCCCGGCTCAAGATTTCTTTCCCTTATGAGTTTTGGGGCTAGTGACCTCAAGGTCCTAGGGTTTTGTTTGTTTAGGTTTTTGTATTGCTGGGGGTTTACACCAAGAGCTCATGCATGCTAGGCAAATGTTTTACCCACTCCCCTCTATTTTTTTCCAATTCATTTTTACTGAGATCTAATTTTTTTTTAGTAGTGCATGTTTATAGAACATATTAGAAACATTCGTGTGAAGATACATGCTGCATCCTGACCCTTCTGACTTCCCCTGTCCGTCTTCTTTTCCCGTCTATACTATCCTCAGATCCCTTCCCATCCCACAAAATCTATCTCCCTGTTTTCTTATCATCTATTTTTTCTGGGGTTTTTTGTTTGTTTTTGGTACCAAGGATTGAACTCAGGACCTCGAGCTTGTCAAGCAGGCACTTGTGCCACTGAGCTAAGCCCTCATCCCCTTATCATCTAATTTTTTTAATTTGCTCTTTAAATTATTTATACTCTGGATTCTCACGCAAGAGAAACTGTGTGATCTTTAACCTTCTGGGTCTGACTTATGTCACTCAGCATTATGGACTCAAGATGCATCCATTGTCCTACAAATTCCAGGTATATTTTATACGCCATAATGTTAACTCTGCAGTGTACCATTTGATCATTTTTAATAAATTTATAAATTTGTGCCCCATCACTCCAATATTTTTAGAGCATTCCCCATTATTCTTGAGTAAATCTCAGGTGTATTTGGAGTCAGTGCTTGTCTCCTTGTCCAGCCCCTGGCAACCTCAAATCTATTTTCTGTCAGTATAGATTTGCCTTTTTTTTTTTTGAGATCAACAGTGGCTAAAACACTGCATATTGTTATCTTCAAAGTAGTTGCTCAGATTACAACATGTAGGCCTGAAAAAATGATCAAACAGTGAAAGCACAAACCACTCTTTCTGATGAACTAACAGAGATCATTAGTAAAGATTTCTTTTTTCATCATTTTATACCACTACAGTCTGGCTGGCCTCTTTCAATAGGCAATACAGATCGTGGTTTATAACAGGGCACAGCAGCGCCTCCTGTTGGTAAATCCTATGCTGTTGCTTGGCGTCTGTGTTAGGTGCTCACTGGTGGGTGGATGTTCAAACTGATTCCACTGGTCGCTGATTATCCTTGATTTTGTTTGATCTCTCAGGAATAGGTCAGATCTCAGTTGTCCTTGTTATTGCCCAAGTACAAAAATACTATGAAATCAGAGCCATTAGCAGTGCTCAAGGCAATGTGGATTTTTTTCTCCTTTTATGTTTGTCATCTATCCGCTTGGTCTTTCTCCTGACTTTTCCTATCGCTTCTCTCTTTCTCCTGCTTCACTGAGTTCTCTCCTAGTAAACGTGTCCTGCAGCTTGCTGGCGAGAGGCTTAAGGGACAAGCCGGCACAGATAGGTGAGAGTCTGGGTTTAAGTCTCCTGTTAACTAGACCATGTTTGAACCTTTCTTCACGTGAGAGAAAGACAAGAATAATTTTATGCTATTCTTTTAGCAGAACCATTCCCTAAAATAACAGTGGACCTGAAATCCTGTTGCCTAACAGAAGAGATTTGCTGTCACAGGTTTTTGAGTTGTAGGGGGCTGTATAGGACCCTGTTGGCTTTATCTCTTTGCTAATCTGTACAGCTCAGCACTCTAGAGTACTTAATCTAGATCTCCCTGACTTAGTACAGACCTTAGAATCTGTGACAGTGGTTTCAAAACTTCAGCTGTCCTAGTCCTTTTCCAGCATATTCTCAGGGAAGGCACCCAACCTGGTGGCCAAAGCACTAGAACTAAGAATCAGGCGACCTGGAGAACCCCCAACGGCCATGCTAGAACCCAGGAGGCTGCACAAAGAAGCCATTTGCCCGCCCTCATGCTGAGTGCCTTCCTCGGGTGTCAGCCAGGAGCAGGTCCAGTCGTATTTCCTGTGAGACTACTGGTGTGAGGGCTTGGAATCCAACACCCCCCCGCCCCTGTTAGCAACTGGGGACAGAGGTCTGAGCATCTCTTGGCAGAATGACTGTATGCAATATAGCAAATATGGGGGTGCCACTTCTATTTTCTCTTTGAGAGCAAGTGCTGTTTTCAATTTTGATTCATTATGATTAATTGCTTTACTCTTTTCTTTTTTCTATTTTAAAGAGAATAAAACAAAAGAGGACAGATCTAAGCAGATCAGAACAGAACAATGTAAGCAACACAGTACTTCAAAACGAGACATTTGGATATTAACAGTAGCTATCATAATGTCTCTTTCTTTGAAATACTTGAGCTTAACTTTACACACAATAATGTCAAACATAACAAAGTAGAATAAAACAACTCAAGAGAATGGAAGTATTGCAAGGCATTCTGAATCAAATAACCGAAGATGAACAATGACTGCTATATTATCTCATTTTCCATAAAAATTTTTTAAAAATTTTATTTAAAGAGAGAAAAAGCAAAACAGAAAAAGGGGTAGAAACAATACAGCATTTCAGAAAAAAAATAAGCAGTAAGAAATCACTAGTTAATAAGTTTCATATTGTCTTCTTAGACATAGTTGTTAAAGTTACAAAATTAAAGCATACAAAGTGGACATTCAAACAGTGAGACTACAAAGAAGTTCAATGATCCAGTAACAACTTAGCAACATGGTTATCAATCCTACACACTTAAACATACATGCAGCCATATCCTCTAGAGCACTTTCTTTTCTTCTTTTTACTTTTTAAGTCCA
>PVLA01012202.1:0-46540 GCA_004027455.1 Hydrochoerus hydrochaeris | reverse complement strand
AAAGCAGGATATGAGTAGAGTAATAAAAGAAATGCTCTCAGGAAGCATCTCTCAGGATGATACAGACAGAAGAAGGGAGGAACACAAAAAAAGGAGAGAAACATTCGATAAAGAATATAAAGAAAATATAGAATACATGAAGCAGATTCAAAGAGACTATCAGGAAATTAAAAACTCCATTGAAAGCTGGCAAAACTCCTTAAAAGAAACTAAGGATAGACTATCAAAACTTGAAGACAAGTTTGCAATGTGTGATCATGAAAGGAAAGATTTCTTAAAAATAACAGGAAACAGGCAGTAACAATACAAAGGCTGGAGTGAAGTATTCCAAGCCCTGAAAGAACATAACCTCCAGCCCAGATTGATGTACCCTGTAAAACTGTCACTAGAAATTAATGGAGAAACAAGATGCTTCCATGACAAAAAGGAACTGGGTCAGTTTGTGACCACCAATCCAACCCTACAGAGAATACTGAAGGACATTCTAGAAAGAGAGAAAGAAAATACCAGGGTTTTAGGAACAGTGGCAGAAAGGCCTCAATGAGTGGGGCAGGCAGTAGAATGAAGGAGAAAAGTAGACAAACAAAGGCAGAAAAATAGTATAGCAGAAAGGAGTCAGAGAAGGATGGCTAGAATCTCTAACATAGATGGCCTTGATACACTATATTGTTAATAATGCGCCAGGGATTTAAAACCCACATTACTCACACTACTCTGCTTAGATGTATTATATTCTGTTCTAGTCATTCTACCTGTACTAGATTTGAGGGCACAGACAGTAATCCCGAAAATAACAGGATACAGTATGGTAATAATCATCCTTAATTTCCTATTAACTTAATCTAAAGCTCTGTATAACCTACACTGTTTTACCATACTGATCATAATCGAATCTGGTTTGTTAGATCGCTGTTTTGTATTGATAGATTTTATTCAATGCTGTTATGATTGATAGTATCAAGTCTGAGAGTATAGGCAACTGCATTTAAGATGACATGATCCACTAGAATATCCACTATGGTTTGATTATTACCTGTCTTTGAAGTTTCATACTGTCTACAATGTTTTATTTTTACTACTATTATTATTTACTGATATAATCAATTATACTGCTATATTCAGTTATGTCTGATGATGTAGACATTCTATTGAAGATAATAAAAAACAACACAGTAATCATTGTAGATCACCTTGAACTATGGTTTTATATGACTTTTTGGTTTCATGTTTTTGTAGGAATTTGTTTTGTTTTGTCTTACTAAGTTTTGTTCTTCCCTCTAATACAGAAAGTATAGAAATACATGCAGAGATTCATGCATGCCTAGCTGTTTACACTCTCACGGTTTGACTATCTATTTTGTATGCTTTAATTTTTTAACTTGAGCAACTATTTCTAAGAAGACAACATGTAATTTATCAACTAGTGATTTCTTGTTTATCTTTTTTTTTTTTTTTGGAATTCTGTATTACCTCTACCCTACATGCTTTTGTTTCTCTTTAAATTAAAAAAAATGAGTTTTTAAATCCTCAGACATGATATTTATTTAGGTATTATTTACTTGATCTCAGTTAGATTTTAAAGCTTTAAGTTTATAGAAATACATGTAGGGACTCATGCATGTGTAGCTGTTTACAGTCTCACTGTTTGAATATCTACTTTGTATGCTTTAATTTTGTAACTTGAACAACTATTTCTAAGAGGACAATATGCAATTTATCAACCAGTGATTTCTTACTGTTTATCTTTTTTTAAAATTCTGTATTATCTCTACCCTTTACATTTTTTTTCTCTTTAAATAAAAAAAAATGAAAAAAACAAGATAAAAAAAAGAATTTAGTTTCATATTGTTTGCCTTTTGGTTTAAAAAAATGAATTCTACAAATGTCTTTTTTTTAATCTTAAAAAGTAAAGGTGAAGGACTAGGTGTGTGATCAGTGATAATGTACTGGCCTAGAAAATGCAAGATCCTGGGTTGGATCCCCAACACCAGAAAAAAAAGCAAAGGTAATAGTGATTGAGAGAGAATGCTGAGTATATTGTATGCTAGGGAGATAAGCAGATTTAACAGAATGTAAGTAACCATAGTATGAGATTAACTGTGGTGTATCATGAAGAAAATTTCAAGTGCAAAAGGTTTCAGAGGAGGGATTGAATATATTTGTTATCCCAGTCACAAGGGTAGAGATGTTAGGAATAGTGCATTGCATGAGGTGATTTTTTTTTCCAGTACAAGGGAATCAAACAAAGGGGCACTTTACCACTGAGCTATATCCCAAGCCCTTCTAAACTGTTTAGGCTAGCCTTGAACTTTTGATCCTCCTAAGTAAGCCTCTTGCGTAGAAGGGATTTCAGGCATGTGTCACTGCACCCAGCTAAGACAATGCTTTGTAGAGTGAGTAGGTATATACATAAAAATGATGTGTTATCCTAAGTGGCATTACAGAGGATTCTGTCACATAATTTTGAGAAATAGCATTGGGAGGGTTTGCTAAAAATTAGGAAGTACTGTGAACATTTAGTTGTGTCTGCTTATTAAGAAAAAAGAACCAAAGAAAACTTACTCAGAAAACTGGTTCAAGGTCGGGCATGGTGGTGCACACCTATAATCTCAGCACTCAGGAGGCTGAGGAGGATCACCACGAGTTCGAGGCCAGCCTAGGCTACATAATGAATTTAAGGCCAGCCATAACTACATAGTGAGATCCTGTTTCAACAAAAAAAAAAAGAAGAATAGAAAGAGAAAACTGAGCCATAGAAACATGAAAAAAAAGCAGCACAATGAGAGTAGAAAAAAAATGAAAGCTTTATCTGGAGATCCTTGCAGGACTGTGAGTGAAAAAACAGAAAGTAGAAACACAAAAACCAGAATATAATAAAAGATGTTGATACCAATTGGAAATGACAGAGAATGGGATGAATTGAAGATAATCTTTGTTCCAGAGTCTTTAGCAAAGCCTGGGATAGGAAGCTCCATGAAATAATCATTGATTATAGAATGTCAATTTCCCACTTGAATTATGGGGAACACAAGTGGGAGAATTGAATGATTGGGGTAGAAAAAGGATTAATATGGTTTTAAAATTTGGAATTTGAAATATTAATAGACATTTATTCTCATTCTGTATATAAACCTGTATGTAAGTCTACAAACCTGTAGTCTTCTTATTGCTGTTGTTGTTTTGGTAGTATAGAAGATGAAAGTGAAGGCCTTGGGCATGTTAAGCATGGACCTTGTCATTGAGCTGCCTCACTAACCCTAAATCTGTAGTCTTTTTTTTTTTTTTTTTGTATCAGGGATCGAACTCATAACCTCGTGCTTGCCAGGCAGGCGCTTACACCACTGAGCTAAATCCCTGGCCCCAAACCTGTAGTCTTAATATTAAATTCTGCCTGCTTTTGCCTGGATCACTTTGTATATGTAACTTTTAAAAAAAAATACCTAAACTATTAAAATAGGAAAGTCATTTATCAATACTTGTGATGAAAATTATTAAAATACGAATTGCTTTTTGTTATATATGCCACAGGTGGGAACCAGAGCCCAGTCAGAAAGAATTCGGACTTATAATTTCACCCAGGATAGAGTCACTGACCACAGGATAGCATATGAAGTTCGTGACATTAAGGTAGTGTTACTGACTATTCATAATGCCCTATAAAGGAAATTATGAAAGGTGTGTACACTGGGAGCATTTTAGAAGTCTGCCTGCTATCATATGCTAATGGAGAAGGGACACTGTCAAATTTATTTTTAACATTAAGCTACCTAAATCCCACTTACCCAGGACTTCTAACATGAATACGTTAGTGACGAAGCATAGAAAAACTCCCTGCTGCCACTGAAGAGGAAAATGAACTGATTCCCATAAAGAATTATGTGGAAAAGGCAGAAAGTTTTGATCCTTTTCCTGGTTCATGTGATAATTCTTTTACTTGATTCTGATCCATTTTATATGCAGAATAAAAGTCTAAAGGAAATGTATTTTTTTAAATAACTTCATATTCAATTTCAGAATAGCTTACACCACTTCTTGCACAGGAACATATCAGCCATGTCGAAAAGGAGAAAATATTTGCTAACTTCCCTTTCCTCAGGAAACACACAATATTAACCAACCATGTTTGGCCATATTCTTTACACCACTCTTTCTAAAAATTTTTTCCCATTTGAAGTGTGAAGGTTAGTGGCGTTCAGCTTTGTACATCACCACAGTCACTTGCATGGCATTTTCATTACTCCAAGAGAAGTTCCACCCCTCAGCCTTCAGCCTTCACTCCCCACCCCAGGCAGCCACCTAATCTGGACATTTTATTTAAATGGAAGCCAAAAATATATATAGTCTTTCATGTCCAGCTTCTTTATATCATATTATTTCGGTTGTTTTTAGTGGTGACAGTTTTTCCTGAAACAGTCACATTCTTATGATCTGTAATATTTTTTAATGGGTTTATAGGTACATTTGGCTATTTTACTTGTTAAACAGAGGCAAAGTAACTGGATTTTTTTTTTTTTTTTTTGGTAGTGGGGATCGAACTCACAACCTTGTGCTTGCTAGGCAGGCACTGTGCTGCTGAGCTATATCCCCAGCCTGTAACTGGCTTTTATAGCTATAAAATATCTGATGTCAACATAAGTACTAATTATGTTATTAATTAGCATGACAGACTTAGAAAAAATAAAGAAAATTATAGTACTATGTTCCAGTCATCACTGACCAGCCTATTGGAAAGAAGGGAAATATTCCATGTTAGTGAAAAGAAAGTTTGAAAACACTATGGACAAAAATGTGGTAGTAAAACACTGAAATCTGTTGAAGTGGTAGATAGGAAGATGGAGAAAGAGGGTGCTGATCAAAAAGTACAAAGTTTCCATTAGACAGGAGGAATGTAATCCAGTGATTTATTGCATAGGATAGTTACTGTAGTAAATAATTCATTGTATATATTTTTTAAATTACTGTAAGTGTAGATTTCAAATGTTTACACCACAAAAACAGTGATATTTGTAAGCTAATGGGTTTGTTGCTTAGCCTGATTTGATCATTTCATATTGTAGACCATATAGCAGAACATCAAAGTGTACACCATAAATATGCGTAATTATGGTTTGTCAATTACAAGTAAAATTTTTAAAAATCTAGAGGGCTGTGATGGCACATGTCTAATCCCATCAATTTAGGAGGCTGAGGAAGAAATATCACAAATTCAAGGCCAGCCTGAACAACCTAGTGAGACCTTTGTCTTAGAATTTAAAAAGGACCGGCTACGTAGCTCAGTGGCAGAGCACTTGCCTAGTATGTACATGGTTCTGGGTTCAGTCTCTGAAAGAAAAATCTGTATGAAGAACAGTAAAGAGACCAGCAGGAGTGAATAATTTAGGAGTAGATTATTACAGATGAGATTAGAAGAGTAATAAGGGCCATAGCATCCAGGCAGTAGCTCTTGGACAGAGGAGAGGTGAGTAGGAAGAAAGTGAGCATAGAGGGGACCTCCAGCTGTGTTCATAGAGGGGACCTCCAGCTGTGTCCATAGAGGGGACCTCCAGCTGTGTCCATAGAGGGGACCTCCAGCTGTGTCCATAGAGGGGACCTCCAGCTGTGTTCATAGAGGGGACCTCCAGCTGTGTTCATAGAGGGGACCTCCAGCTGTGTCCATTTTTATACTGGAGAATATTAGTGGTCTGTTGTTGCTGTTAATAACTGTAAAGAAATTAAATTTTCTTCATTTCTAACAGTCAGGTGTTTTAGTTTTCTGTAACAAATAACTAAGATAAATTACTTAAAAGGGGAAGGTGTGTTTTGTCTCAGTTTTAGCAAGGAAGGCTGGAAAGTGCTGATTGGCCCCACTGCTTTGGGCCTATAGTGGCAGAGCAGTCATGGAAGTGCATGGCAAACAAGGCCACTGACTTCATAGCCTAGAAGCAAAGAGAGAGAGCCAGTGTCCCAAAGCCCCTCCAAGCAGACGTAGCTCCAGGGACCCAAGACCTCCAACTGGGCCCTGTTTCTTGAAGGTTTCTACCACCTTTCAGGCCAACCTGAGGACTGAGCATTTAACATCTGGACCTTTGGGGGACATTCTAGCTCAAAAGCATAGGGGCTAGGGATTTAGCTCAGTGGCATAAGTGCCTGCCTTGCAAGCGTGTAGTCATGAGTTCGATCCCCAGTACTGAGTAAAAAAATAAAAAATAAACTATAGCATAATGACTCATAACAACTCTGTCTTTTACCAGGAATTTTTATGTGGCGAGAACTACCTGGATCAGCTAATTCAGAGACTGCTTCAGTCAGCAGATGAAGAAGCCATTGTTGAACTTTTGGATGAAAACCTTAAATCAGCAAAATAAATCAACTGATTTATTATTTATTATTATATAAATGGAATGGGCCTATCAAGAAGCAAATCAAGACATTGAGATATTTATGAATTTTCATAAATGAAGCTATAAATATATATATATGTTAAATGATTCAAAGTCACATTTCTTGATTTGAGGGTTTATTTTCTGATTTAATAATCCAAATAGTTTGTTATTTGAAACTCAGACTAATTTGAAACTTAACATCCTCCTGCCTCAATCTCCTGAGTGTACTACTACTTATAAATTAAACATTTTTCATTTACTACTTAAGGAAAATGTAAATTTTAAGGTATAAAATTTAAACACTTAGTTTATAAATCCCTCATTTAAAAGCAGAAATAGTACAGTAGTACCTCAGTGCACAAACTTAATTTATCCAATGATTCTGGGAAAGATGGCCCATTCTGGTTTGTGCAGGAAAGGTAGCCAGGCCTGTGTTCTTCACCTGATGCAGAGTTCAGAAACATAAACCAAATTTTGCCAAATGCTTTTGTTTATGAACCAAATACTTCACAAACAAAAGCATCTTTGAACTGAGGTAGCGCTGTACAGGTACTGTTAATCATGTCAAAGTTAAGGCTTACTTTGTAATAAAAAATAAATTAAAATTTCAAAGAATATAAAGGGCTTAGAAGTATAACTATCTCTTGCAACTCAAGCATCTTTCTCAAGGACCTGAGTCATTCCTTTCAAATGTAATAATGAATATAGTTCCTCTGTCTCTCAGGGTCTGTGGGTAGATGGAATCCTCAGTTAGGTCACAGACAGCTAACAGACAGCTAACCTCATCACATTTACTCTGACCAACCATTTGTATGACTTCACTGACTCTACTGAACTCCACTTTCCTCTCCCTCATTTCCCTTTAAAATGCCCAGTTTACTTTAGGAAAAATCCCAGAGGAGCTCAGCTCTTTCCTCTCTTATTAGTAGTTGCATTTTACCTTTTTAGTAGTGAGCTATGTTTATCTTGACAGTTTGGTCACTAACATGGTAGTGGTGCATGTTTTTCTTATAACCAGCATGTATCTGTGCGATAACACTTTGACATCATGTAAACATTGATTCCTTACAGTGGTAGGCAACTACTGAGATGGCCCCAGAGACCCTTATTGGCATTCAAGCTCTTGTATAATCTCTCTTTAAGTGAAGATTAGATAGATTGACTCTCTTCTAACAAGCAGAATATATTAGAGGTGATCAGATTGTGACTTCTCACATTGAGTTATAAAGAGATTATTTCTTCTGCAGAAGAGTCTAAAACAGGTGTGGTGGCACATACCTATAATCCCAACACTCAGGAGGCTGAGGCAGGAGGATCACCACAAATTCAAGGCCAGCCTGAATCACATAGCAAGATCCTGTCTCAACAAAACAAAAATGAAAAAGAATGAGTCCTAAGAGGAAAAAGACAAAGGAAAGTGTTCAGCAAAAGCAAGGGATACCCTCATTTGTTCATTTTCTCTGCTATGGACACACTGGTATTGGTTATACTTTATTTTCCTCTTTCCTCTTTCTTTACCTTTGTCTTTCCTTAAGGCACATAATTTATTTGGAGGAAAAAGAAATCAAAACAAATTGTGGAGCTGTGAAGTTACAAAAATCTGAGATTGTATATTTCCTTAAACCTCTGTATACATACAGATTATTTGTTGTAATGCTGATTTTGGTTCAGCGGCTCAGGAAACTGATTCTGTGTCTTTAACAAGCTCTCTGCATATGGCAGACTGCTGAAATATAGACAGTGCTTGAAATAGCAAAGATCTAGGATACCTACTATTCAATTAGTACTTTCATTGTTATATACTTTATTTTTCATACAATAAGATTCATTTTAATTTGTAATCCTACTGTATTCAGGTAGTAGACCTGTTAGTTTGCCAGGGCACAAAGATAAACTGACATGTTTTAAGTGTCTAATTGAAGAGCGTTAGGAAATAAACAGAAACCAAGGCTATATTAGAATTCTTATGAAAAACCTGGAAAGTAAGTTTATTGCCTCATGCACATCCTTGAACATATAGAATATCAACAAATACAAACTTTTATTTCAAAAATATATGGATATATCTTAAAACTGAAGCTGAAATTGAGTCAGGTGAAGTAGAGTCAACCAAACTACTACTGTCAGTCAAAAATTATTTTGGAAGCTGAGCATAGTGGTTCACACATGTCATCCCAGCACTTAGGAAGCTGAGGCGGGATGATTACTGAGTTCAAGGCCAACGGGTTTATAAAATGAGTTTAAGGCCAGTCTGAACTATGTAGTGAGACCCTATCTCAAAAAAGAAAAAAAAAAAGTTTTAGAAAGGCCCTGATTCTCATGTTGCAGCTAGGTGGGTAGAGTCAATAGTGATTAGAGTCACTTGCTTTGGGCTGCAGGATGTGGAGTTTCTGGGATGCTAGTAGCATTCTATTTCTTGATCTGAATGGAGGCTATACAAGTGTTTATTTTGTGAGAATTTGTTGTATTTACAATGATTTGTTCCCTTTTCTATATATATATCCTGTACCTCAACTGTTTTTAATAATAAAATGCAATTTAAAAAGTACATGTCAAGGCGAGGTGTAGTAGTGCACACCTATAATCCCAGCACTCAGAGGCTGAAGCAGAAAGATCATACTGAGTTTGAGGCCAGCATGTATTATATAATGACCTCAAAGCCACCCTGAATTTCTACAGTGAGACCCTATATCAAAAAAAAAAAAAAAAAGGAAGAAGGAAAGAAAAAAAAAAAAACCATGAAGCACTTTCCAGTTGAGGAAAAGTAAACCCATAAACATTCTTATGGCAGCTAATGACTAAAGGCACAGAATAACTTTGAATATAGAAATAAAGGTCTGAGCAGTCTGTATAATCTATAATCAGAATAAAATAATACTGATGGGCCCAAGATGTAGAGCTAACAGCACCTGATGGTGTCTGAGTTGGTTAGGATAGAGAATAGAGAACGGTACTGGTGAATTTAGAGAAGGCAGTGGTAGTGAATCATATGTAAATGACACCAAGTCTACTTCTGGGGGGTAAGTGAACAGATGCTGTGCCCTCATGAACCTCCTTATGAATCAGCATGGGTAAAGATTGCCATAAAAGCCCAACAGTGAAATAAGGGATAATTACAAAAACTGGCATGGATGGGTTTAGAAGGAATGTCCATGATGACTGAACATGAACCCAAAGAGACAGAGACACCTTTGAAAGCCGATCAGGAACAGCATTGAGAAGTACAGCTGAGAGGGCTTCCCCAGAAAGAAGGCATCTGGTCTGCAAAAGAAAATGTTCCCAGAAATTGAAAAGGCAAATTACCAATAAATTATTTCATCTCAGAAAGCCCTGAGTAAATCACATTGTTGAAAATATTCACGAATAGAAATGAAATTAAAGTTTACTGAAGAACTAAACCCATGGCTTTTGATGGACTAAATTACCAGGCAAAAACAGGTCTTTTATCTCCTCCCAGGAAGAGTCTGTTATGATAAAGGGGCTTCTCCCAAAGGAGTAATTTCTAGTACAAAAGACATTCAGATCTGGGGTACAGTTCATTGAGTTTGGCAACAGTATTTGGTTATGTGGCCTCTGCCCAAACAGGAAGAAAACACACCACCCCCTCAAAGTTTCCTCACGTTCCTTTCCAATAAATCTAGCAATTTGCCAGCCATCTGCTTCTCAATCAAAAGTGGCAGTAATTGTTTTGATTTTACTCATTAGAGCTTATTTTCACGGTTCTGGATTTTCATCTAAGTGGCCATACAGCATGGACTTTATCTGGCTTTTTTTACTCAGTATAAAATTGAGAAGGCCTACATGATGGCATACATTAGAGGTGGCGGTCTCTTTATTTCTGAGTAGTAGTATTCTATATGAATATACTACACTTTTTTCCTTCTATTAATACATACTTGGATTATTTTCAGTTTTTGGCTACTGGGGATAAAGCTATTATGAAAATTCTTATACAAGTTTTTTATGGATAAGTGTTTCCATTTGCCTGAGGCAAATGCCTAGGATTAAAATTATTAGATGTTTAACTTTAAAAGAATTTTCTAATATACATCTGTAAAGTTATATTGCTATTATTAATATATGAGAATTCCAGTGGCATCATAGCTTAACCAATTTTATCTTTTTTAAGTTTAGCCATTCTAAATTTGGGTATCTGGTATTCTCTCAGATGATTAGCATTCACCTTGTGGTGAATGACACTGATCGTTTTTCAGTTTGTTGGCTATTAGAATACATGTTACCAATATTTTTCCCAGACTGTAGTTTACCTTCCTGTTTTCAGTGCTTTTTAATCAGCAGAATTTTGATCAGCTTAGAATTTTGCAGAAGTTCATTTTGTCTTTTTTCTATGTAGTTTTATTGTGACAAGAAAACACTGCTAATCCCAAAGTCACAAGACAGTCGTGTGTGTGTGTGTGTGTGTGTGTGTGTGCGCATTCAAGAAACTTTACAATTTTTGCTTCTCCATTTAGTACTCTGATCTACTGAAAATTAGTTTTTATCATAATCCAAGGATGATGTTAATGTTAATTTGTGCCTTACCTTCTGACCCAGTTGTTCCAAAATTCACTATTGAAAACATTTCTTTCTCCTTTGTACCATACTGTTATCAGTGCCATCTTCCTAAAATTTTAAATTCAGTTTGTAAATTATGCCAGTCACCTTTCACATACTAAAGAGCTCTATATGGCTTCTGGCTACCATATAAATCATCACAGATACAAATATTTCCAGATCACAAGTATCTATGTCACATCAGGGACCCATGTCTAATAAATATTTTAGGTCCTGCCAAAAGTAACCTAAACCAATAAAAGGGAAGTTATAAGGAGGTTAAAATCAATCACTGGATTTATATATGGTACCCAGAGTAGACAAATTCAGACAGACAACGTAGAATCTTTATAGACAGCCAAGTTATAGCAGACAGGGATGAGCCCTCAAGGGACTACTAAAGAAAATGAAAACCGCTGCTGAAGGGCCATCTGAAGGCTGGGACTCAAGATGGAGACAATGCCAGGCCTGCTTGCCTCTCTAAGAGATAAACAGTAACTTGGGATAATACTGTAATTAGCAATATCCAGTCCAGTGAGTCCAGATAGACATCAGACATATAAGTCAGTAACCAGAACATCTGGACCCTTCCTCCCATTCCTTTCTCCCTTTCTTTAAAAGTCTTGGTTCTTTTTATGTTAGAAGTTACAGATAAGCTACAGTAAATGATACTTGCCATATACCCTAACTGCATACCTCACTCCCTTGTTAGCTCAATATTAGCTAAGCAACTATACTTGTAGTTGCTTAGCTAGATTATAGTTTGACCCATATGTATCTACCTCATGATTTTGCTCTATAAAATATTCTAGGAGAAATAGCCTTGTGGCAATCCACTTTTGAGACTCTTCCTGTCTTTCAGGAGCTTTCTCTCAATAAACTTTCCTACTCTTAAACTCTTTTGTCCTTGAAATTCATTCTTCAATATTTGGGAGACATGAACTCAAGCACACCTGACATCTACCAGGTTGGAAATTACTTTTCCCATGTCTCAGAATGATGCTGGCAGAGTTTTGAGAATGAGATGTTAGTGCTTAGTGAGTAGTTTCAGTTTTTCATGATGCAGAGTTCTAAAAATTGATGGTGGTGATAGATGCAAAACAATGAATGTATTTAAAGTGTAATTAAATTTTTAATGGTAAATGTCAATTGCGTATTTGTTTCACCAACATTTTTAAAAGCTTTTAAAAACTGCTTTTCCCCAGGTTGGTAAGAAAACAGTTTGTGTAGGTAAGCAAATGATCTGTGTTACTAATAATAACTGACTTAATTCTCTTACATTCTGTTGTATTTCAGGGATAGTCAGAAAATCTCTCTTTATGTACAAATGAATATTGGAATCCAGGGACCAATTCAGTTTAATGTCTCTACCCTGGAATTTTTGCTCTATACCCTGTTCAGGTTGAAAAGAAGAGAAAAACAACTATGCATGTAACATTGAAGATTTTTTTCATCAGGTATTGGTAACTCATAGCATACTAGCAGCAATTTTGTGCTTTGTTCTGTTGTACAGTACACGGTCTGTTGAAGCATCATTTTTACTTGAAATTCTCACTATAACTTCTTAATAAAGGCAAATATAGAATCTTCAATTAATTTGGCAGTGAAAGGGCCTTTGTTTGACAAGCTGAAAACACTCATAATAAGACCTTAAAAAAACAGTCTCAAGACTTTTTTTTTTTAGAGATATTTGTGATATAGAGCCAGAAGGAATCAAACTACCTATTGTTATGTCTGATTTGTGTATTTGAGGCACTCATAAATGCTCTTCTCGAGAACCTCAGCTTAGTCATCTAAGACTTCCTAATAGATCTACAGATCTCGATTAATATTGAAAATATTGGAGGTGTGATGCTATATGCCTGCAATCCCAGCACTCAGGAGGTTGAGGCAAAAGAATCACTGAGCGTTTGGAGACAATTTAGACTACAGAGTGAGTTCAAGCCTGGCTGACCTACAAGCAAAAGCTATTCTCAAACAAAACAAAACAAAAAAAATTGAAATTATTGAGGATACTCTTTCAAACGTTTAAAGGCAAAAAAGTAAAATTTGTGTTATTTGCAGATCTTTACAAACTTTTACTATTATTAAGGCTCAGAGTTCCAATTTTTTCTTAAACTCAAAATAAAAAGAAAATAATAATCTAGGCATGATCTCACTAACTATTCTAATAAAAATATTTATCCGGTATAATTCATATTATTTAATGTTCACACAAAAACCTATGAAATACTCTTTATTCCCATTTTACAAAGAAGGAGGTTTTCAGACAAAACACACAATTGTTTTATAGATAATGGATCCGCTTCCCTGGTCTTCAAAGTCAACGATCTTCTCGGCAAATCCATGGCAAGTAAGGTTGTTAGCCAACCTCAAGAAACCTCGCGATGTTTCGGAAACTACAACTCCCAAAATGCAAAGAAAAAAAAAAACGGCTCTTGTCCCACTGTCTCTGCCTGCGAGTTTGGACGGCTCCAGCATGCCTTGAGGCGCGAAAGGCAACCTGGGAGTGGTAGTTTCCCTGGGCGCCGGCCAGAATCGCCAGCGCGCCGTGGCGGATTGAGCGGCTCCAGCAGGAGGTCCTGTTGGGGCTGAGGCGGAGAAAGGGCGTGGAACGGAAAGGGTGAGTCAGACAGTGTCTGCGCGATAAAGGGAGACAGCACGCGGCGCGGGTGTGATTTGAAGAGTGCGGCCCGTGCCGCAGACCGTTCTGGTCACCGCTGTCTCGGAGGCTGCGGAAGAAAGGTGAGGAGGAGGCGGGCGCCCGCAGCCATTCCGCCGTCGGCGTCCCGCCGCCATCTCTACCATGCAGTCCCGGGAAGACGCCCCGCGCACTCGCCGCCTCGCCAGTCCCCGCGGTGGGAGGCGGCCCAAGAGGATCTCCAAGCCCTCGGTTTCGGCCTTTTTCACGGGCCCAGAGGAACTGAAGGACACAGCCCATTCCGCAGCCCTGCTGGCACAGCTCAAGTCCTTCTACGATGCTCGACTGCTGTGCGATGTGACCATCGAGGTGGTGACGCCTGGCAGCGGGCCTGGCACTGGCCGCTTGTTCTCCTGCAACCGCAACGTGCTTGCCGCCGCATGCCCCTACTTCAAGAGCATGTTCACGGGGGGCATGTACGAGAGCCAGCAAGCGAGCGTGACCATACATGACGTGGACGCTGAGTCCTTCGAGGTTTTGGTCGACTACTGTTACACAGGTCGCGTGTCCCTGAGTGAGGCCAATGTGCAGCGCCTCTATGCGGCCTCAGATATGCTTCAGCTCGAGTATGTACGAGAAGCCTGTGCTTCTTTCTTAGCTCGGCGACTGGACTTGGCCAACTGCACTGCCATCCTCAAGTTTGCTGATGCCTTTGACCATCACAAGCTGCGATCTCAGGCCCAGTCATTTATAGCTCACAACTTCAAGCAACTAAGCAGAATGGGTTCGGTTCGGGAGGAAACTCTTGCAGATCTGACCCTGAGCCAGCTGCTGGCCGTCCTGCGCCTGGACAGTTTGGACATAGAGAGTGAGAGGACCGTGTGCCACGTGGCTGTGCAGTGGCTGGAGGCAGCTCCCAAAGAGCGAGGGCCCAGCGCTGCGGAAGTCTTCAGATGTGTTCGCTGGGCACACTTCACTGAAGAAGATCAGGGCTATGTGGAAGGGCTGCTGACCAAGCCTGTTGTGAAGAAGTACTGCCTGGACATTATTGAAGGGGCCCTGCAGATGCGGTATGGTGACTTGTTGTATAAGTCCCTGGTACCAAAGCTAAACAGCAGCAGCAGAGGCAGCAGTAGCAGAGGTGGCACCAGTAGCAGCAGCAGCAGCTGTGTTGTGTCTGTAGCTGATAATTCATCCCAGAGATTAGGTATGTGTGCCAAAGAGATGGTGATTTTCTTTGGACATCCCAGAGATCCTTTTCTCTGCTATGACCCATATTCAGGGGACATTTATACAATGCCATCACCTTTGACCAGCTTGGCTCACACTAAGACTATCACTTCCTCAGCTGTTTGTATCTCCCCAGACCATGATATTTATTTAGCTGCCCAGCCCAGGAAAGACCTGTGGGTGTATAAACCAGCCCAAAATAGCTGGCAGCAACTGGCAGATCGTTTGCTGTGTCGTGAGGGTATGGATGTGGCATATCTCAATGGCTACATTTACATTTTGGGTGGTCGAGACCCTATTACTGGAGTTAAAATGAAAGAAGTGGAATGCTACAGTGTTCAGCGAAACCAGTGGGCTCTGGTGGCGCCTGTACCCCATTCATTTTATTCCTTTGAACTAATAGTTGTTCAGAACTATCTTTATGCTGTCAACAGTAAGCGCATGCTGTGCTATGATCCTAGTCATAATATGTGGCTGAACTGTGCATCTCTTAAGCGAAGTGAATTTCAGGAAGCCTGTGTCTTCAACGATGAGATCTATTGTATCTGTGACATCCCAATTATGAAGGTCTACAACCCAGCCAGGGGAGAATGGAGACGGATTAGTAATATTCCTTTGGATTCAGAGACCCACAACTACCAGATTGTCAATCATGACCAAAAGTTACTGCTTATTACTTCTACCACCCCACAATGGAAGAAGAACCGGGTGACTGTGTATCAATATGATACTACAGAAGACCAGTGGATTAATATAGGTACCATGTTAGGCCTTTTACAGTTTGACTCTGGTTTCATTTGTCTCTGTGCTCGGGTTTATCCTTCCTGCCTTGAACCTGGTCAGAGTTTCATCACTGAAGAAGATGATGCACGAAGTGAGTCCAGTACTGAATGGGACTTAGATGGATTCAGTGAGTTGGACTCTGAATCAGGAAGCTCCAGTTCTTTTTCTGATGATGAAGTCTGGGTACAGGTAGCACCTCAGCGTAATGTGCCGGATCAGCAGGGTTCTTTGTAATGCTTTGGAGTACTATAATGTTTCTACTGCTGTATGGAATGTGTCTTTGAAAGATATCCTTTTTCCTGGAAAAAAAAAAATAGTTGATTAGGACTGTAGATTTGGTTGAAAAAGGGTAATATTTTGAAATACTAATATAATGTACAAAGTTTAAGTGATCTCCAACATTAACCCATTCAATAACTTACTCTGCTAAAAGTAAAAACAAAATATGCAAAAAATGTACTACACAATTGATTAGGATGCTTGGTGGGGTTTTTTAAAATTAATGTTTATTTGATTGTTTTAATTTAGTGGCTAAGTTTTAAATTCTGTTTAGTGCCACAGAGAACTTTTAAATTTGCCTGTTAATAAACTGAGAATTGTTGACAGGATTTTGATAGGTGTTTACGTTCCTTCAAATAATTAAAATAGATTTACAAAATTCTTAGTTTGTAGTATTCTAAGTTAAATATAGTTAAAATTCTGTTTGCTTTTATTTCTAAAAAAGAGTTGGATATATGTATTAAGGTTACTTAAGAGTGATTTTATTTTCATAATGTGTCACTGGCCTTACAAGTTCACATCAGTTTTTTAAAAATCAAGATTCCACTGTTTTAAGGGAATTTCAGTTTTTATTTTGGAATATACAATATGTATTTGCTAAATGTAGCCAATTTTCTGTCTTAAAAAAAAAACCCATTCCAATAGTGTCACCAGTTTTAAGCACCCTTCTAAACTAAAAACCAAACTAGCCTGTAAGTTCACACTGATCTTTACCTAATACATCCTTCACTAACTCAGATGAACATTTTTTTTCACTAGATATATAATTGGATAATATAAATCTTTATCCGCTGGTGATACCTTGTTTTAAAGTTTACTTGCACCCCTAAAATATTTTGGGTATGTAGTTTTAGTGTTTATCTTAGAATATTCTTTAGCAAGAAATGATTTATTCTTCACTGTTTTTGTGAGATTGTTTTTGGAAATATAAGCTAAAAATTATATTTTATTGAGATTAGTATTACAGTGTCTACCAACTCTAAAATCAAGTGCCCGCAAAGAACTTTAAAACTTTAAGCTATGTATAGAAACAGTTTTGTTTAGCATTTAAATATTGTCAGTTTTATAGGTCCACTATAAATGTTTTTGATTATCAACTCACAAGTATTTTTGTATAAAAAGTTGACAGTTAAAGATCATAAATGGGTAATGACATTTGGGGCCAATAGTGAAAATACTTTTCCTCAAAAGTGTTTCCCAAAGGAGTGATATACATGTTTATTTTATTATAGTGTTTGTTTCTGTTTCTGTTCCTCTGCCAAGTATATTCCAGTCTTAATTTCTTTCACCATATGTAAGGCTAAGTCCAGAAATAGAGACTAAATTACACAAAACTGACAGTTAATACAAGATTATATAGGTGCTTACCTTTTAAAGGTTTGTTAATACATATAGTTGTCAAAATACATGTACCTGATAAAGTATAAAGTTTTCTATGCCCACATTTTCCTGAATCTTTGTTCAAAAACATGCTAATTCCTTTTTATTCTCTAGTGACAGAATGATAATATTTTTTACCCTCTAGTAGAGGAATCTGGTCCAGATGAAGTGAATTTTTGAATGAAAAAGAGGGAAAGAAAAAAGTTAACAACAAAAATATTCCACAAATAATGTTTTCTTCATCATTTTTATTGGCCACTTGATGAGTCTACAAGATGTTCCTCTGTAACATTATTTCTAGAGAAATATGGTGCCTGCCCAGGGGAACATATTCCTTCAAGAGTAGACATGCTACCGTGGCCTGAGGTTGGTTTTTGTTTAGTTTGCTATCAGAAATATTATAAGCACTGCTTTTAATATAGAGAAGTATTTCTCAACGGTGTTACATATGGGCCAATTTTTCTTCATTAATGCCGTTGTTAGCTTATATTCTGTGAGGTTGAACTGTAACAATATTTATCTCAACCAGGTTACCTGCACAGTTAAGATCTGTAACTGTTGTATAAAAGAGAAATCCTTCAATGTGTCTCAACATTTGAATTAAAGCCTGGGCTAAATATTATTTTGGTTTGTAGTAGTGATTTTGGTTTTGTGATATATTTGTGAATTAGGGAATAGATATTAACTATTGTTTTATAGATAGTGATTTGGGGAATAGATATTAACTATTGTTTTATAGATAAGTGATTTGTACATGGTTAGTTACAAATAAAAGTGATACTAAATCTCAGGCTTTCTGGCTTTCTAATTCAGTGGTTCTGTTAAATATATAAAATCTTTGCTTGTGTAACATAACCAGCAGTGCTGAAATACCTTCTTGACAAGAGAGCACCCTTGTCTCAGTTTTCCAATTAATCACATTTTGTAGCAAATATTTAATATGATGTATTTTTAGGGCATCATTTGTGTAATTTTGAATATCTCCTGTAGTCATTTGGGTATCTGGATCATAGCTGAGATTGAGTCATTCCCCAAGAAAATTTGCATTTATATTTTGCTAATTTCAAGGAAGTTCATCCACAAACTCAGGTTAAGAACAGTTGTGACAGTCGACTGGGGAACAAAGCGACATATTCCTACAACAAAGCTAAACAAATAATAGATGTTTGCCATCTTAAAGAGATGTAAAAAATAATAACCACCTTACAGCAAAAATAAAGTTGACATTCTGAAGTTCAGATTTGTTCATGATAACATAAGTTACTGAATGTAAGTGATATAAAGGAAGAATAAAATGAGCAGTGTATGTAAATTTTAGGCTTTGGAGCTTACATGTTATGCATATTTAAGTGATGAGGTGTGGTGGTGCACACCTGTAATACCAGCACTTGAAAAGTTAAGGAAAAAACTCACCACAAATTCTAGGCCAACCTGGGCTGCATAGTGAGTTCAAGGACAGCCTCAACTACATAGCAAACTCCTGTCTCAAAAAAAAAAAAAAAAAAGCTGTGTATTTATTCAATTTTAAAGTAAAATATATGGTTCAGATGTTTGACACTACTGATACTATAGCTGCTTGTTAGAAATATGTGTAAGTTCTTTAATATTCACCATGAAAAGATGGTTGGAAGAGGGGGGCATCTAACCAGTAGGAATCTGTTTAAAATGTAGTTTTAAAAAAAGTCAATTTGCTCATCAGTGCTCATTGAACCAGAAATCAGTGCTTTGTCTGATTTCATTTCTACCAATTTGTGCTGAAATAAAGGAACAAAATATAATACATGAATGTCTTGTGAAACTAAAATTACTCAATTGCATTTATCTTAATGTTCATAAATTTGAAATGTAAAACATTTGCACACTAGTTCAGTCCCTACAGTTGGCTGGCTTTTTTAAAAAATATATATTCTGAAGTCTGATAATTAAAATGTATACATCTTCGTTCTGCTTTGGATTTGAACTCTTGGAATCATTATACATTGCTTGTTTCCTAGTATTATTTTGCCTCTGCCCTACTAATGAGTCTGTATTTTTAAAATTTAAACATCTTTTTCATCTTTACAACTAACTGAAAGAATACCTATTATAGGAAATGTGATAAAACAAAGTATTAGGCAAAATGACAGAAAATATGACTAACAACCCCAAGAGGTTTAGTTGATAAGCTATTTTAGAGCCATCTAGTGGATTAAATATATGCAAACTAAATTAACAATATATTGTTCTCTGAGGTTATCAAGTATTAAAAGTACCATGGGCTGTTTTGTGTTTGCTTGTTTGTTTGTATTTTTGTTTTTGTAGAGAAGATTAAACTCTGAGTCTTCACACTTGTCACCACCCCCAATCTTTTTCTTTTCCTTTCTTTCTCTTTCCCTTCTCCTCCTCCTTTTTTAAAATTTTGAAATAGAATCTACTAAATTGCTCTTGATAGGCTCTAACTTGTAGTCCTCTTGTCTCAGCTTCCCAGAGTGCTGGCATTGCAAATATGTGCCACCATACCTGGCTAGCTCATAGATTTTATGCTCTCTCCTTGACCCTGGGTTATTTTGTCATTAGATTTATTTCTGTACATTGTGGACTCACCATGGTTCAAGGTACAAAGCAGATAGGGAACAAATACTGTTGCATTCACTTCTTCCCTATTTGAGAACTTTTTTTTCCCCTCCACTCCTATGGAGCCAGCCTTTTACACTCACCTCAATTTTAACTTCCTGGAACCACCATATCTTAATCAGCAATATTCTTTTGGGAGCACACTTTTTTTAAGATTTTATTTTAAAGAGAATAAAACCAACCAAAGTGAAACAAAATCAATTAAAACAAAACAATGAAATCAATACAGGACTTCAAAACAAGATAATAGAAAATCAACAATGCCTCATGTTATCTTCAAAATAGCTGCCCATACCAAAAGACATAATAAAATCAAACAAAACAAAATAGAATAAAACCAATCAAAACAAAGAATTACAGGGCTTCAAAACAAGATAATAGTAAATCAACAACAGCTACCATAATATATCTTGTTATCTTCAAAATAGCTGCCCATACCATCAGACATAACAGAACCTAACAAAACAGAATAAAACCAAATCTAACAAAGCAATGAAAACAATATATGAATTCAAAACAAGACATTAACAAAGGCTATCACCTTCCCTTTTAGATATTTCCTCCCCTTTCACCTTCACAATATCTATTGTACATTTTGGTACCAGGGATCGAACTCAGGACCTTGTATTTGCCAGGCAGACACTTAAAAAAAACGCTGCTGAGCTAAATCCCCGGGCCTCTATTGTACATTTTGGATCCACTAAATCCCTCAGGTTTGTTTTGTTTTGTTTTGTTTTGGTACTAGGGATCCAACTCATGACTTCACGCTTGCCAGGCAGGTGCTTAAGTCACTGAGCTAAATCCCTGGCCCAATCCCTCAGTTTTTATACTAGGGAAACAACACAATGTTCATCCATATGAGTCCAAACTAGTTCACTCATGAGCATGATCTCATTATTACATCCATTTACCTACAAGAGCGTTGAGGTTATCCTTTTTTATAGCTGAGTAACTACATTGTATAAGAATACTGTATCTTTCCTAACCATTCCTCAGTTGATAGGCAAGCTACCCCTGCTTTTTCTGGGTCCTTGTCACATGGAGCATTGTCTTGTTTACTCCGACCTTCAGTCCATTAATTTTCTTTAGAGTCAAATGTGTTTCTTGTATACAGTATGTTGATGGAGCTTGTCTCCCTATTCACTCTACCTATGTTTCTTTTTCTTGGTGAGTTGAAGCCATCCACATTGATGATTACATACACTGGCTCATCTCTACCTTGTTATCCTACCATTGGTCCCTCACTTTCCCCCTCCATTCAGCTGCCTTCCTTGTTTGGCAGTCCCTCTCTGCTGCTGTTCCTGGGACCGTGATCATTTTTATCTCTCTCTAGAATAACCTTCATCACTGTTTGTAGGGTTCGTTTGTTGTTCATGAATTCCTTAAGTTGTTCTTTATCATGGAAGTATCTTAGTTTTCCATTATTTCTGAAAGATAGTTTTATAGGGTACATCAGTCTGTTGGAAGCTCTCCTTGACACAATTGGATTGTGTTGAGAAGTCTTCTGTGATTCTGATGGATTTTCCTTTATAGGTGATCTGTTTTTCTCTAACAGCCTTTAATAGTCTTTTCCTATTTGAATTTCTGGAATCTAATATATGTCTGAGGGTAGATTTAGTTTGGCTATAGCTAGGAGGAGTTCTATATGCCTCATTTATTTGTGTGTCAGGTCCTTTTCCCATGCTTGGGAAGTTTTCTGCTATTTCTGTAAATAGTCCTTTTATGTCATTTGTGTTGACCCCTGCTTTTTTGCTGACACCTATCAGTCCTCAATTATTTTTCTTTGCATCATCCTGAAACTGTTGAATTGTTCTTTCCTGGTTCCTTGTTATTTTGAAGAGATCTTTCCTTTTGTAATTGCTAGCTGCAGTCCTCTCTTTAAGGTCTGAAAATCTATCCAGTTTCTTTCAAGCACTTTTGCCAGCTTCTAAGTTTTGATTTCCTGGATATCTTTTTGAATCTGTTTCATGCATTTTAGTACTTGCCTGTATTGTTCATTCAAAGTTTTCATCATTTTCCAGTGCTCCTCTTTTTTTTTAATCTGTGACTTCTTTAGATATGCTCAGCATTTCTTTCATTATGTTTGTCATTTTTTCTTTTACCTGAGATATTTCTGATGTAATTAGTTTTACAGCCTCATGAAATTGTTTCTTCAGTTTCTATCCTTTCAGAAACATAAGGTTTGTAAATTCCAGTGTCTTCCATTTGTATGTCTCCTGACTTATGCTGTGTGGGCTGGGGGGTGTAAGATTGTCTTTTGCTCCTTCATGTTGACATTTTGCTGGTTTCCTCCAGATGAGCAGGTTGTGGGGTCTCAGATTCTTCTTTCATTGGATGCCCATATGCAGTGTAAGGGAATGGGTCAGGCATCTGGGTTTCTCCTATCCTAGGTTCCCAAGGAGGCAGTGGAGTACAGGGCTGGCTTCTCCAGATATGCACAGCTATACTGAGGCTCCCACAATGGCACCATGTCTGCAGGAGGTTGGCTGGCTGATTCTCCCCACTGGCACTGGCTACTGGTCCTTGATGACAGCTGCAGGTTTGCAGGCATCTATGTTCAATTTCTTCTGCTAGTGTTTATATTCTGTGATAATGTCCATGTTGCATCCCAGAGAAGTGCTGGGTATGGACCTGATCTTGACCTCTAGATGTGGGGGCTGAGACTGCTCTGCTGTCAGAGGAGTTCTCCAGAGTCCAACTGCTGTCTCCTCCCTGCTTCTTCAGATGCTTCCACGTTACTGGCCTCATTGATCACTTCATCCTTCGGAGGTATGTGTGCACCTGTGCACTGGACTGTTGTCCTGGGTCTTGGGGTTCCCATTGGTCTTACACCCTTCCAGCTGAACCACCCTCTGGGATACAATGGATGAGGATCAGATCACAAATTCACTGTTCTAGCTGGTCTACCCCTCTGGAATGTAGTGAAGGGGGAAAGAGCACTGATTCAGCCTCCTCCAGCCAACCTACACTCTGTGATAAAATGGGTGCAGAGTGTGGACTCACTGTCTTCCAACCAGACCACCCTCTGGGATGTAATGGAGGGGTACATAGCATAGACTCACTGTCCTCTAGCTGGCCCATCCTTCAGGTTGTCCACACTTTTAATTAATTCTGGAAAAGTAGGAAAAGAGCAGAGGCTGTCATTTCAAGGCACATCCTGATCTAGAGTTTTATTGTCTTTAGGGCTTGCTTTGTAGAAAGGGGATAGGGGATAATGCTTTCTCTCTCTTCAAATATTAGGATCTGGGTATAGATGTATATACAGAAAAATCTATAATTGTTTAAATGAGATACAAGTTTTTCCTATAAAAAACCCAACTTGTTACTTGAATCCTGATCCTCAGAGACAACCTGAGATCCAGGATATTGTGTTTTCCAGTTTACTATCCTTGAGTATTATTAGCCTGTTCCACAGGTGGTTCACCCTCATTTCCATATCCCTGCCATCAGCAAGATAGAAATGGGAATAGGGATGTGAAATTGAGAAGTTTAGAAGTTTAAGCCACTCAGCAGTGAGCCAGGGTCCTTACTTTGTAAACATCCTCATCTTGTGCAAGAGAAGGTCTTGGAGATGGTGTAGGTGGGTGGCCTGCATACAATATAAGGGAGGAAAAGAGGCTTGCTCTTACCCCTTTTGTTCTTGCTTTTGCTGTCTTCTGTCACCTCAAAGTATTGCCCCTGTGCCATTCACCCTGCCTTGGAGCCAGCTGATTATGGACTGAAATTTCCATGAACTATGAGCTAAATAAATCTTTTCTTAATTTTGGGTGTCAGGTATTTTGTCTCAGCAATGAGAGAAAAGTAACTAAAACAGGAGGGCATGACCCAGTTCCATAGGGAAATGTACATATTACTTTTGGTCATACAGCCCTGACCAGATTTAAACTACATGGCTGTCCCTAGCTGGGAGAGATAGCTTTTATTGTGGGTCAGTGTGCACTAAATTAAAATTCAAGATTTCCTTCTTGTAAAATACTGAGGAAGGATATTGAGGTATAAATAACACTTTTTACTGCGTCATCTGTTAAGCTGGGTTTTATACTACAGCAGCCAAAATGATACCAGGACTACTAACACATGCTCTGCCAGCTTAGAAAACCCAGCCGAAAGAGATAGTATTTCCTATTATTTTCCAGGGGATGGGGTGTGCTAGGACCCTGAATAGCCAAGTTTGGTCACTTGTAATCAATGAAATTAGGAAATGTTGAGAAAGACAATCAGTAAGGAAATAATCTCAATAAAGCTTACAGTTCCTATTGTGGCAGAATGCACCAAGATAGAAATTGTATGAAGACATTAGAGCTCCAGAGTAAGGAATGTTCAATGTATTTTGATATAACTTGATTGATTGTAGAATGGAGGAGTAGCTTAGGATGAGAACAAGTTGGAAGTTGGTTGGCTTCAGATAGCAAAGGCATTGTATGTCATCAAGCATTTGGCCTCTTGTCAGGTCTCCAAATTAGACCTCTCCCCAACTAGGAGAGAAAAACTCCTCAAGCAGATCTGTTAAGGTGTGAATACATCTAAAGGAGCACAGCACTCAACAGGACACTTCCCCATGCAGCTCAACCAGCTAGCAGTGGTTCCACATAGCTCAGCCTGCAGAGAATTGATTCTACAAAAACCCACAAGAGACATGCTATGCCTGGCACCACACTCCTGTACTCAACACCTGTCTGTCAGCCAGCCCTAGGCCACCTACTCAGAGACCCAAACTTTTGCACCCTCCTTGGCAGTGCCCCCCTCCCATGTCTAAACTTCCCCATAAAACGTGCTCTCACCCCTTGCTTAGGGCCAATGTCTTTTCACCCTTGGCCTGACAGTACCTGGTCTGCAATAAAGTTCTCACAGGTTTCTTAAACTCTGCCGGCCTTGGTGGTCTCAACTATGCTTCAGCTTACCATAATACCTGGTGCCAACACCTGGGAAGGTTGAAATTCCCTCGTAGGAGGGTCCAGTCTCTCTCTCTCTGAATCCCCACTGGGGCACATTGAGACTGTCTTTGACATCTGACTTTTGACCCTTCCTTGCTGTGACTTGCTAGTGTTGGTCTCCTCTTCCAGTCAGATGTGTCAACTATATCCTGTCACTACTTCCTGTCTCATGTCACTTCTCTCTGCTTTTCCTCTTGCTCTGTGTGGCTTTCTAGACCCAGCCTGAGTCATGCTTCAAAAATCCAGTACTGGTCACACTTGCCCTTGGGAGTTGCCTCCATTCAGCTGGTGTCTAAGAACACTATAGACAATTTACCTCCCTCTGTTCCTGCTTCATCCTCCCAGCATGTGTTCCCAAAAATCTCAAACCTCTCCACCTTATCCACAATCTGAAGCAAAAATATCTATTTCTGAAACATGGCATGGATAACCTACAAGCTAGATAATGGCTCCCAATGGCCACTCCATGGCAATTTAATTTTTCGGTTCTCCAGGACCTTGACAATTATTGTTACAGGCTGAGAAAATGGTCTAAGGTCCCATGTGTCCAGGTATTTTTTGTTCTCTGCAGACTCCCTTCCTCTGCATCTACTGCAGCCCTGCTGAACTTCTCATTTCCACACTCCTGAATGCTCCCTCTCTGCCCACTCCTGGCTATGAATTGGCCTTCACTGTAGATCCCTCTTCCCTCACCTGTCTGCCATGTCCTCTTCCACTGCTGCTCTCCCTCCTCCAATTGGTTCTCTCTGGCTGCCTTTCAACCAACCTCCCACCCGTCAGCTTCCTCAGCCTCAACCTCTACTACCCCTATTTCTCCTGGAAAACCCCTCATCCCACACTCCCACCTATGCCTCCACCTGTCACCCATTCCCTCTCACGCCTGCTCTGGACTCTGCTTCAGCCCTCAACTCCTTCTGCCCAACTCCCTCTCCACAAAGTTGCTGCACAGAGGCCAATGCCCAGGTCCATATTCCCTTTTTTCTCCCTGATCTCTCTCAAATTGCTCGTGGCCTTGTCTCCTTTCTCTCTGACCTTTGCGCTTACATCCAAGAATTTCAATACCTAGCTAAAACCTATGACCTTATTCAAAATGATGTCAATGTCATCTTCAGTTCCATCCTCTCCTCTGAGGAATGAAAACAGGTTTGGACCTCAGCCCAAGCATATGCCTATGATCACTGTCAGACTGAGGCCCTATTGAGGGACAGTGCCATGCCTATTCCCCAGGCCAGACCCCATTAGAACTTTAACCAAAGAGATGAGGAAGGAACTGGCCCCATTAAGAGGACAAAGAAATACGTGATCACTTGCCTCATGGAGGAACTAAAAAAATCAGCCCACAAATCAGTCAGTTATGACAAACTTAAGGTGACTAGTCAAAAAAAGGATGAAAATCTGGCTCAGTTTATGCCTCCACTGGCAACTACTCTAAGAAAATATACTACCCTCAATTCGGAAAGCCTGAAGGGACAATTGATTCTTAAAATACATTTTATTACTCAATCAGCTCCTGACATTTGCAAAAACTCCAAAAAAAAATTAAGACAGGCAAACCCTAAATAGCAATTAATTTCCAATGCCTTCAAGGTCTACAACGACTGAGATGAAGCTGTCCACCAGCAATATATTTCTGATTTACAGTTACTTGCCTCCACCACAAGAAACCCAAAGCTCAAACAGGATGCCAACAAAATGTCCAGGGGCACAAAGAAGGAATCCACCCCTCTGGGAACCTGCTTTAAGTGTCAGTGGTCAGGCCACTGGGCAAAAGAGTGCCCCAACCCCAAACCCTGCCAAGCCTTGTCCCACATGTGGAAGTTGGACTGTCCCATCAGGATTGCTACTGGGGTCCCCTCCCAGAGTACCCCATGGGACAACACAGTTGTCCCTGACCTGATCTGTTGGGCCTCTGTTGACTGACATGTCCTGAAAGTCTCAGAAGCTCTGTAGACAATCACATCTGCCAATCTTTGGGTAAATCTTAAGGTGGAAGGTAAGACTGTTTCATTTCTAATTGACACAGGGGTGACCCATTTCACCCTTCCTTATTTTCTAGGACAGCTCCTTTTGGTTGACATTTCTGTTGTGGGAATTGACAGCCTCATATCTAGGCCTCCCAGGCCTCACTCCTCTGCCAGCTGCAGAACCACATATTCTCTCTCCCATGCCTTCCCGGTCATCAGGACCTGCCCCATCCCACTCCTCGGGGGAGACATCTTAGCAAAACTGTCTGCTACTTAACTATCCCTGATGCCCCATTGCCCTGCTGCTGTCTCCTTCTTGCTCCAACCCCCCCTCCCTGATCACTTTTCCCTCCTTAAACCCACACATGTGGGATATCGCTACCCCTTCTGTAGCCATACACTGAGCCCCGCTCCTGATACCTCTTCAAGACAGTCACTTGTACCCTGCTCAGTGCCAATACTCCCTACCTGACTCAGCTCTCAGAGGACTAAAACCTATCATCACCTGTTTCCTCAAACATGGTTTTTCACACCTGTCCATTCCCCTTTCAACACCCCCATCCTTGCTCTCAAAAAATTAGACCAATCATACAATCTGGTCCAAGACCTCCAAGCCATCAACCAGATTATGCTCCCTATGACCCTCAATCCCTACACCCTCTTGTCCTCCATCCCCTCGTCCACCACCCACTATACCCTCCTAGATCTCAAAGATTTCTTTTTCACTGTACCCCTACATCCCAAATCATAGCCACTCTTTGCCTTCACATGGACAGATCCTGACACCTACCAACCACAGCAACTCAGCTGGACAGCTCTCCCCCAAGTTTCCCACGATAGCCCCCATTCTTTCAGCCAGGCCCTTGCTGACGACCTCTTTTCCTTCAACCCCACAGCTTCCCGTCTCCTCCACTGTGTTGATGACCAACTTTGCTGTAGCCCCTGCACCCTATCCTGCCATCAAGATACCCTTACCCTTCTCCAACATTTACACAGCAAGGGACACTGAGTCTCCCCCTCCATGGCCCAAATTTGTAAACTATTGGTCCTATAACTAGGCATCTTACCACAAAACAGAAAATTCCTCCCCACCCTCCCTGCCCACCCCAGGACCTGAGTGTGTACAATGTATCACCAAATCCAAATGGACACCACTGTCCAACAACTCTTCTCTTCTGAGAATTACAGGTTACTTTCGTCTCTGGATCCTAGGCTTTTCCATCCTTACAAAGCTCTTACAGAGCTCACTTGCAACAATCTTTCAGGCCACCTAGACCAAAAGGCTTTCCCTCATGTGTCCTTTCAGAAATTAAAACAGGTTTTAACCCTGACCACTGCTCTATTCCTGATCCTCACCCCCTTCCTCCTTCACACAGCAGAACGAAAGGAACATGCTGCTGCTGTTTTGAATCAGGGTTCAACACCTTGCCCAGCTACCTCTCTACCATGACAACTACAACCCATGGTTGAGGGGTGGCCTCTCTGCTACAGGCAGCAGCAGTCACTGCACTCATGCTCTTGGAGGCCATAAAGATTTCTCTCCATGTCCTTATCACCTTGTACTGCCCTCATGATTTCTGTATACACTCTTTACCTCCTCTCATCTCCCCAACCTACTCTAGCTCCAAGGATCCTCCAACTCTAATCTCTTTCTCAAAAATCCCACCATTACCCTGGCCCCAGGTCCCAGTTTTAATCCTCAAACCCTGCTGATCCCACTCATAGAGACAAAAGGCAATACACACCGCACTTGGAAGCATGACTGCCTGCCCCTCATATACTTGCAAACCAAGCCCTTCCCTTATATCTCAGACCTTCCTGTGCAGAACCTACAACACACCTGGTTCACCGATGATAGTTCTTGCAAAGTCTCAGCTGCTTTTGTGGTGAGAGTAGGATATGTAATGGTTACAAATGACACAGTAATTAAGGACCAAGCTCTCTGTCCACACACCATCTCACAACTCATAGCTCTGACCCAAGTCCTCACCCTGGAAAAGGGAAGCAGAATTAATATCTACACAGACTCAAAACAGACTTTTCACATCCTTCATGACCATGCAGCAATATGGGGTGAAAGAGTATTTCTTACTGCCAGAGGATCCTCCATTATCAATTCACACCTAATAAAGTCACTTCTAGAGGCAGCTTCCTGCCCTTCTGGGCAGGGGTGATTCACTGTGAGGGACATCAAAAATCACCAATTCCATTGCACAAGGAAGCTCTTTCACAGACCAGACAGCCAAGGAGGCTGCTGCCTCTGCCAGTACCCCACCTACACTCCGATGGCTCCACCTGAGCTATGCCTCTCCCAAGGAGTCTTCTCACCGTTATCTTCCTCCTACCTCAATAAGACTATAAACCTGGCCTATTCCCTACTAAACCACTCCCAGCCATCACTGGCAAAGATTGAGGACTTGTCTTTCTGCTTCCACCTCTTCCACAAAGGGTAGACCTGTTTCCCTACAACACGGGCCATGGCTGAGTCCATCTGGTTTCTCACTTTTGAGGCCCACGCTTGGGATGCTGAGGCCTATAGGGATGCTAGGCTCCCAGTTCACCAAAATGCCATCGCATCACAGGACCAGTAGCCACAAGCATAAATGTCTTTTCACAGGCCACCTTTGCCTCTCCAGAAGGGGCTCTCTAGGATTACCCTTAGGAGACTTATGCCTCTCTAAATGCATAAGACCTCCACTTTCCCCATGACCACAAGAACACAGCCTTTGACTCAGTCCACTTCAGAATGTCAAGATTCCCAAGGACAGAAACAAACAATCCATAAACATAAGCTCCGGGTTCTGCTCACCCCACCAAATTCCACATCATAAATTTCCACTGTGGTCTCCTTTAGCTGCTGACCCACACTCACTGCCCAGACGCCCCAACTGGGACACCACTGCCAACCTAAAGAGCTCCTCCTAATGACTTCTTATTGACACAGTAAGGTTCATCTTACACTGGCAGGATAAAACCCCAGGTGCCACCCAAAAGGACCATCCAGTCTCTGCTCCCTCTTTTATGAGGGCTGTACTCATCACCAGTATGGGACAATGGCAAAAAGAGGGTTCTAAGATAAAAGGAGGGCTGGGGGTTTAGCTCAGCAGCATAAGTGCCTGCCTTGCAAGTGCACAGTCATGAGTTCGATCCCTGGTACCAAAAAAAAAGAGAAGAAAAAAGGAAAAAAAACCCCACCATTTTAATGATGCACAATGCTTTCTGTTAAAACATAGCAAAGTCTTCTGGCTGTGCAGAACCTCTGTTAATCTCTGTCTGTCCACAAACTAGTCTGGAATATATACCCTGATATTACTGGTCCCAAAATAGAAATGGCTCCTGGAAAAACTAAGCTCCTGGTCCCTGTGCAGACCTCTGTCAGAGGATGGCCATAAACCCTTACTAGTAGGCCTCAGAATCTCTGCAGGCCTGAGGATGAAATTTCAGGGGTTGTTGTCTGCACCACAGCCCGCCAGCAGCTCTCAGAGGATATATCAGAGGGGCTCAGAAAGAGTTCCATTTCCTTCCTGGCCTTACAAAAAGAAGTAGATTCCCTGGCCAGGGTGGCCCTCCAAAACTGCCATGCCCTGGATATACTCACCGCAGAAAAAGGAGGCACCTGCATCTTCCTCAGAGAGCAGTGCTGCTTCTGTGGTAGCAGGTCAGCTTTTATCCAGATAATCCAGAGGCTCTGGGACCAAGCTGCCAGGCTCAAAGAACAAGCCAAGAATAGCTTCACTATGGGCTGAAGAGGACGCTTCTTCCAAACTGGCTGGACATCCCAGCTTCTCCTCACTCTTGACACCTGGTTCCAGTCTTTCTGCTGTTATTGTTTGAAACACTTGCATGAAAAAACTCTTAAACAGATTTCATCTAAGGACAGATCCAATCCATAACATCCAGACAGCATCTCCTGGTGGCCTGTTACACAGCTGTCCTGCAGGAATTCCAGGCTGACCCATAGGAAGAACCAAAGATCATGCTCCTAACACTCCATTGCCTCACCCAGATCCAATACCCTGTCATGTTGCCACCAGCCCAGCCCCTCTCTCCCTTCATTTTTTTCTGTCTCTCTTTTCTGGGATGCTCATGCATTCTCCAGTCACACCTGAAGAAGTCCTGAGAAAATATACTCCCTACCCTTTTTCTTTTTCTATAACACAACAGACAAGAATGTCAGGTCTCTGAACTAGACCCCCACCCAGCTAGGAAAGAAAAACTCCCCAAGAAGATCTGTTATTCACACCTGCAGGAATGCAGCATTGACAGGAATCTACCAGCTCTCCCCTATGTAGCTCTGTCTACACAGAGCTGATTCCATAAAAAACCACAAAAGACATACTCTGCCTGGCAGCATCCCCTGTACCCGACTCTGGCCTATCACCTAGCTCTAGGCTCTCTATTCAAAGACCCCAAATTTTGCAGTCCCCTCAGCAGTGTCCCTCTTCCCTATCTGAACACCCCTATAAAACTTGCTGTTGCCCCTTGCTTGGGACCAGTAGTCTTTTCACCCCTGGCCTGGCTGTACCTGGTCTGCAATAAAATCTTCACAGGTTGTTTAAACCCTTCCTGTCTCGACTGTACCTCATTTGAGAGATATACTCTAACATACAGATTTTGTATTAAAGTTGACAGTTAAAGAACATAACTGGATAATGATATTAGGGGATAGCAGAGAAAGTTTGTTTCCTTTAAAATACTTTTCAAGTAGAATATAAATGACTATTTTATTAATATCACCCATGTTTGTGAGTTAGATATTTAGTGTTTCTATAGTCTTTGTTTTTCTGTTATTATAATGGAAGGAAAGTCTAGAAATAGAGATTAAACTTGACAAAAGTGACATTGTTGAAATACATGAAAATAAAGTGTTTACTTCTTGAGAGTTTATTACATAATAATTATCATGATACATGTACATGATAAGTAACCAGATATTTATGGTGTGTGCATTTTCATATGCCTAGTAAGAATTATTTGCCTTAATCTTTGTTTGTAATATCATAAAATGAAAATAGGAAAAAGGGAAACAAAAAGGATGAAAAACAAAAAGCAATGTTTTCTTAACCATTAGAAAATCTAAAAGGCAGTCATATTTAACTTTCTGTGAAATACAATACATGCCCTAGTCACTATGTGCTTCTTCAAAAAGGTGAATGTGTTTTAGTGGTATAAACCTAAGTTTTGTTTCATTTGATATTAGGGATGTTATAAACACTGCTGATAATTTAGAAAGCTGTTCCTCATTTGTGTTATTTTTTGACCAACTTTTTCATCATCATTAAGTTATTATTATTATTAGTAGTAGTATTTTGTCTCTTTGAGACAAGTTTTTGCTATGCAGTGTAGGCTGGCCTTGAGCTCACTTTGTAGCCCAGGCTGGTCTTGCATTTGCAGCAATCCCCCTGCTTCAGACTCCCAAGTGCTGGGTTTGCAGGTCTGTCCCAGCATGCCCGGCACATTAAGTTATTTTTGCTGGGAAGTGAGATCTCTCTAAATTGCCCAGAAGGGATTTAAACTTGGTGATCCTCATGCCTCAGCCTGCCAGTTTGCTGGGATGTAGGCATGCATTACTAGCCTAGCTCCTTAAATTTCTTGATATCTTCATGTTCTATTTGCTGTCATGGTACTGGAGCTCAAACTGGGCTTTGTATATACTAGGGGCACTTGATCACTGAGCTACATCCCCAGCCCAGCTTTTTGTTCTAGTTATAAGCAACAGACCCTTAATTTAGATCTTAATAGACTGTTTAGCACAATGCAACATACTTGTAATCTAGGCATTCTGGGAAGCTGAGGCAGTAGAATATCAAGTTTGAGACTATCCTAAGCTACTTGGTGAGAACCTGTTTAAAAATAAAATTTAAAAAGGAGTGGGGCTTGGGATATAGCTCAGTGGCACAGTGTCTGCTTGGCAAGTGCAAAGTCCTGAGATTAAAAAACTCAATAAATAAATAAATAAATAAGTAGGAGTAGAGATGGCAGACGGCAGTAGGAATAGAGATGGCAATTTAGGAATAGAACACCCCTAAATTCATTACCTACTGCTGGGTGTAGGGGGTGAAGGTGAGTTTTGCCTACTGTAACTGAAAAATTGAGCACTGGTACTTTAGGTACAGCCTAATCCAGAGTCTCAATGACTTTAGGAATTTCTTTGTACTAAGAAATATCATTAGATAATGTTTTCTCTCGCTTTATGCATTGGTTAGGATATAGGTTGGTTAAGTAAGAAAAGTACAATGTTATGTGGACCCTGATCTACAAAGTAACCTGAAATGCAGGTTACTTCCTGTTCTGCTGTTGTCGGCCTGCTGAGGTGGGATGGCGGGGGATCCCAAAGGAAATTTTTGAGAATGAGGTCCCAAGGTTAAAGAACGCAAATATGCAAGACATCAGCAACAACAGCATGGAGCACAGCAGGGGGCAAGAGCCACGTGTATGTTTATTGTATAATTCTTACACAGTTGTTATCTCATATTTACATTCTTACATAGCCATAACCAAGAAATGCATGTTTACCTGTATTAAGTTATGGTTAAGGCCAGTATGTGCCTGCACTAGCCAAGCAGGGTCGTGTACTCAGGTGTTCTTAGTTGCCTTTGAGACTATGAGTCTTCCCTGCTAGGAAAATTATGCACATTACTTCCGGTGGCACAAAGTTGGCCATATCTTAAACACCTGGCCACACCTGGGTACAGCAGTGACTAAAGGGGAAATTGCCTTTATTCTGGTCAGTGTATATCTAGTTAAAATTCAGGAGTTCCTTTTTTTCAGTACTAGGGATCAAATTTAGGAGCTCCCGCATGCTAGCAAGTGCTCTAGCATTGAGCTGCATCCCCAACCCTTTTATTTTGAGAAAGAGTTTTACTACATTGCCCCAGCTAGTCTTGAACTTGAGATTCTACTTCAGCCAAGAGCTGGGGTCAAAGACAGGTAGCAACAGGCCAGACTCAAGGGTTCTTTTTTAGAGAAGGAGGAAAAATAGTATCACTAAATTAAATAGCAATTTTTCCTACATCATCTTGAGGTGAGATTTTGTCACATGGCAACCCAAATGATTGCCAGAGATCTCGAGATCTGCATAACACAGCTCAGAAACACCAATGGAAATAGGCAATATTTTATGCAAGTTGGAGATAAGTACTTAGAATCTTGGGTCCCCTTAGTACAGTGGATCTGGGATCTCCTTCTGTGCTTGCTGCACTGCAACCTTGCAGACTCGGCAGAAGGCAAATGATTCTAGCAGAAGAAGGTGACAGAAAAGATGGCCAGCCTGAGAAACACCGAGCAGCTCCTGCCCGGAGGATGTTGGGGCATTAGCTTGGGTATCAGTGGAGATCATTAATTAGAAGGTTTGGGGCTTGTGAAGCTGGATGCCAGGAGCTGGGGAGCAAAAGTAGCATATGTAACCAGGTCCAAGCTGGATTCTTCTTTCTAGGCTGGGGTTGGATCAGCCAGAGAACTTACAGTTGCTTTTCCAACTGTGACTTTACTAAACGTGGGTATGCGGTCTGAGCAGCATCAGAAGCTAGAGTACCCCTGCACCATAACAAGTATAGGAATGTGAGGGCAAAGGAACAGGAGAGCTGAAGAAACTAGGTTATCTATCAGGCCACTAGAAGAAAGCTGTACCCAGGATTTCTGCCAGTAACACAACATGGGATAACCTCACATCACAAAGATTGAGGAACTGGGCTATTGCTGCTGCTGTCTTAAGCTTATAGAAGATTTAGTAGAAGTGAAATAGAGAATGGATTCAATGTAAGACTAAAAACACAACTTTTCTTTACTCCTGGCTTATTTGTAGAGATTAGGAATCTATACGAAAATAAGTATTGCATTTTAAAAATGAGTATGGTTATTTGTAATAAAAAATATTAATGACAAAAATTATAGCATAAACTTGACAGGAGCAGTTATTCAAAATGTTCTCTGGGACTTGAAGTTTTCACAAACATGTAAAACAAATGACACTATATGTGTATATTAAACCATGATTAAGCTGAAATCAGTACAAGAACTGAGCAGTAAAATAAGTTCTGAGAGACTATAATGTTTGGTTTTGTTTCGTTTTTCTGGTTTTTTTGTTTGTTGGTTGGTTTTGAGACAGGGATTCATTATATCATTCAGGTCATCCTTGAACTCACTGTGTAGCCCAGGTTGGCCTCAAACTTAAAACACTCTTTCTGCCTCAACTGAGTGTAGATATTACTGACATGTGTCACATGTTGGACAACAGTGTTTAATGATCAGAACTTCTACAAGAGGCAGATAAGTAGATGACATTCAAACAGCACTGTAAAGATAATTCAGAGACATAAAATGCCAGGGATCCTTCTTTGCTCTGAGAAATTTCCAACTTAATTAAGTATAAATTCTGGTATCTCTTTCTTAACAGAGGTAAGATTTGAGATAAAATTCATACTTGCATTGATTATACAGATCCATTTCTCAATGCTCCTTTCCACTTGGGAAGTTAGAAATTCCAAGACGATACCTTGAGTTGTGATCTATGGTATCAGTACACACTGATGTTTAAGAAACTTTGTTTAATCAAAATAAGATGAAGTCTCCTTGCTGCTTCTGGAACCACTCTGCTTGGTGTTGATCATTACTTCCCATCCTTTAGGTAACTTATCTTTGACCCAGTAACCTGTGCTTTCAGACACATGTGTGATGAACATTGAAGACACTGATGAAAATGTTTATGGAAGCATTACTGGCATGACTGAAAGTGAACCAAAGGAAAATACCCACAAATGGCAAAAAAGACATGCAGTGTAGCATATTTTTACAAAGCTATTGTATCTGTATTACACACCTGCAGCCTTTCCCCTCCAACTGGCCCTGTGTATCTAATCATATTCTAATAAAAAATATTTAGGGTAAACTAAGAATTAATGACTTTTCATGATGACAATTTATAGTTGAGGCTTGCAGCTCAAAATTAAATGGAATTAACTTTAACAACATGCTAAAGATGGAAAAGAAGACTTTATTCAAATACTGCAACAGGGTCAAAAATGTTGCAACAGGAAGACAGATTCATAGCTAAGGGGCAGAGTTAGAGTGTCAGAGTGAGGGGAAAATTACTCAAGTGAACTTGACAAGCTATCAGAGGCAGGAAGGTGAGGAACTTGATCAGTGAGACAACCGGACAGGTTAAGGAATAAAGAATTTGCTCAGGCATCAAATATGAGAGAATTCTCATTACACTGACATGGTAAGGTTTGTACTAGAGGTGGCCTGGGTGCTGAGCCAAGGCAGAGGCCCCGTTGAAAAGAGGGACCAGAGAAGACCCCAAAGTTTGGACACTCAACGCCCAAGCTCTGTGCTAGTGCTCTGAACCAACCAAGCTTGCTTTATCTATTGCACAGTATGACAGCTGAAAGTGGCAAGAGGGTTAATCCTTGAGGTTGCCTCATGTGGAGGCCAGAGAGCAAGTCTCAAATTTGCCTCACTGAGGATGGAGCTTGAGAGTGTTTGTGGATCCAGATGAGGGGAAAGGTAGTTAGATAAAACTTCATCTGGGAACATGATGGTCCCTTGTCAGGGGTGATGTCTGTAGTTCACTAAAAGCAAGCAATGAAGAGCATGTGAAATCTAGGTTTCTGCAAGAACTAAAATCAGTTTGTTTTTTCAGTTTATGTCTTGGTTTACTTGACATTGGGTTTCTGAGACTGGATTTCCTTCTCTTTGGTTGCTGCTGACGTAGAATCCATCTTTCCATTTACCTAGCATCTATTTGAGACGTTGCAGTGTTTTACTTTGTTTGGTATTTGACAGATGCCTTTCCTGAGCATTTTCTCTTGGATTTTCTTATTGTCATTGTTTCCTCTCATGTGTTGTAGACATATGTTTGCATTATAATATTGTTCATATTTTAATTTTCTTATTCAGTGTATTAATTGCCATCTACAGAAAGATCAGATTTAATTTGTCTCCACTTCTTAGTTTCTAGCCTTGAATAAATACATAAACAAATGAAATTTTCAACTAGAAACAACATTAACATGATCTAATTTGTATTTATACATTTTTTCAAATTTTGCATATAAATTTAAAAATTTTTATTAATACATGATCATTGTATATTATTTATGGAAGAAATAGTCCTCCTCTTTTTTTGCTGGTTGTCCTCTTCAACCCAGCATGCAGCTTCTGGGTAGGATGCAAACAAAGCCATAAGAGAGAAAGGGGACACCCGTCTAGCCAGCCAGATCAGCTGTATCAACCTTGGTGATCAATGGGGTGACAATGGGATGTCACTGCCAGATCGCCCTCACATCTGATTGTGGTAATTATGGATAAATTCATTATGTGAAGCTGGGGTGAATACAGATTAACACAGTTTAGTCTTTTGAATTTATAATTTAAAACCATACTTTGTACAAAATCAAAATATTCTCAACAGTTGACTTTCATGTTTCTCTTTGTTCTTCCATATATCTTTCTTGCCTGAATGTTAAAAGAGGGTATGAAGGCCTGGGGATTTATCTCAGCAGCATAAGCACCTGCCTAGCAGGCACCAAGTCATAAATTCAATCCCTGGTACAAAAAAAAAAAAAAAAAAAGGGCCTGGCACGGTGGCACATGCCTGTAATCCCAGCACTCAGGAGGCTGAAGCAGGAGGATCGTTGTGACTTTGAGACCAGTCTGGGCTACAAAGTGAGCTCAAGGTCAACCTGAACTGCATCATGAGAACTTGTCTCAAAAAGACAAAAAAAAGAGAGAGAGAGAAAGAGAGAGAGAGAAATGCACACTGACTTTCCTTCTTCTTTTCCTTCTTATTAACATGTCTTATTATCTATAGATTTCAGAATCATTGTCTTTTTTCAGCATTTGTCTTCCAAGAGAAAATTATACCTTTGATTGGTAACATACCAGGAAACTCTCTTTCACACTAAAGACTTTTTACTCCTTTTCAAAAGGTGTTCTTAGAAGATTAAATATCAATACGGTGACAAGTCAAGCTCTAGGCCAGAGAAGGTCAATAGCATTACATTCTAGTGGGAGCAGTAAGCTTACTTATTAAAAGTTTTATCTGACAATCAAGCACCTTGAAATATAAAGTATAGCCAGAAAACTGTTATTTCTTACCAACCACAGATGTTCTACCAGTTGAATCCCTGTAGAATGTTAACAGGCAAAAGTTACATAGTTTTACATAGAAAAATTGAAATCAAAAGCCATACATATTATTTCAGCATAACAATCATGATGACATTTTTGTAACACACTTAAATCTCCATTTTGACATAGAATAAATAGCCTTTTTAGTCAATCATGTCCATCAGTGTATAGAAGCTCTCACCTTCGTTATTCTTTAATGGGATGTCATTGAAGTGTGTAACATCGTTTGGACTGCTTGATGTCTAGGAATCTCTAAATATAGTGGCACATGCATAGTATACACATCACATAAGTTTTTGTTAAAAATATTATTATTATTGACTGATGACCTCGTATTGGCTTTACATAAAACTCCTATCACAAATAGCTGGAGTACAAGAGAAAGATGTCTGAATCTGAGAACAAGTATTTATCACCATAAACAATTCCAGTTTTACATTTTAGACCTATACATCTGGAAGGCATGAATACATTTAATACACCATGAGATTAGCAACAATCAACTGTCATAGCCACCTGAAAACTTATGTTTCTTAATTTAGTTTTGTACCATGACATCTTTAAATCAGAAAACCTTATTGCCTTCTTTCTAGAAAACTTAAAGATGACCAATGTAAGGTGACCAATGTAAACTCATCACAATAATAAATTTTAAGCAACATTTATATGCATAAAACTATGAGGCTCATTTAGCCCTCCCATTAATGAAAAAGAACTAGAGAATTACTTCCAGGTAGTTGCTTTCTTATTCATCAATTGGAGTCCTGTCCAACAGTTTCTCCTCACCCTAAGGAATTTTTTTTAACCAGCTTAACAATTTTTGATGACTTATCAAATCATTCCAAGAACAAAGGGCACCTGGGGCAAACCATGTGAAGAAGCTGCTTCAGCCCAGAGAACACCTGGCCCCAAAATAATATGAACAGTGAGTTACTAGGACAACAGGGTGTCATGTGACACTCAGTTGCTAAAAGGTTTAAACATCCCTATAGTGAGGAACCAGTACCTTTCCTCCCATCAGGAGGATAAGGACTCCACCTGACCCAGCTTTGTCTCTTATTTTTTTTCAACTTCTTGCAGTCCTTTACTCCAAGAACCACAGGGGCTGCTTCGGTCATGGCACATTATAGCCAATGTGGGCAGGGAGAAACAGTCAGATTCACCACTGTGTGCCCGTTGCCATTAGGATGCTTACTTCCTATGGGCAACCAGCATGGGCTGGGAGAAACAGCCAGATCCGCCCATGTGCATCTGTCACCATTGGGATGCTTGTTTCCTTCAGGTAACCAGCATGGGCATGGAAAAACAGCCAAATATGCCCCATGCATTCACAGGCTATTAATGGAGATGCTTGCTTCATGTCAGCAGCCAGTGTGGGCTGGGAGAATCAGAGAAACATGCACCCTGTGTGAATACCACCATCAGGGGAGTTGTGGTGTAGTAATGCAGGCTGAGAAATGAAGCAGCCCTGCCACCACACACCCATGGCAATTGGGGAAATCTCAGTGTAGCCATGCAGGTCTGGAGAAGACCACCCTTACACCCCACTTCCTCCTCAGGAACCTGGGTTCAGAGAAACCTGGGTGTCTGGCCCATCTCCCTGCACCTGGGAGAAGCAGCCAACACACAAAGTTTCTGGGACCCCACTACAGGCTTTTTGGGAGGTACCTAGGAGAATGTCAAGACAAAGGAGCAAAAGGCAATCTCAGGCCTCCAGCCCACACAGAACAAGTCTGAGAGATATATACATGCAAGAAAACAGAAGTCACACACCTGGAATCTCTGAAAGGATAGCAACTGAAGGAAAAAAACAACTTCATGAGACTGTAAAAGTAATTAGATCACAAATAATGTCTTAGGTAAAAGAAGAAATCACAAACATAATGAAAGAATTGCTGAGCATATCTAAAAAAGACAGATTAAAAAAGAGGAAGATAGAAAAATGATGGAAACCTTGAATGAATAATATAGGAAGGAATTACAATGCATGAAACAGATTCAAACAGATAGCTAGGAAATTAAAAACCCATCAAATGCTGGCAACAACCATATGAAAGAGGCTGAAGATAGACTTTCAGACCTTGAAGACAGGATTGCAGCTAGCCATTGTGAAAGGAAATATCTCTTTAAAACAACAAAGAACCAAGGCTGAGGATTTAGCTTAGTGGCACAAGTCCTTGCCTGACATTTGGTAGGGGTGAGAGTTATGAGTTCAATCTACAGTACCAAAAAACCAAAAACCCCCACAAGGAACTAGGAAATAACAATTCAATGACAGAACAAAAAATAATTTAAGACTGATAGGTGTCAGTGAAAAAGCAGGGGTCAACACAATTGACATAAAAAGACTATTTATAGAAGTAATAACAGAAAACTTCCCAAACATGGGAAAAGGAACTGACATACATATAAATGAGGCATATAGGACTCCAACTAGCCATAACCAAAACAAATGTGCACCCAGACATATAATAAGATCCCAGAAATACAGCATAAGGATAGAATATTAAAGGCTGTTAGAGAACAGAAACAGATCAGCTATAAAAGAAAACCCATCAGAATCATGGCAGACTTCTCAACACAAACCATCAAGTTAAAAAGAGCTTGGAATAAAGTGTTTCAAATCCCAAAAGAAAACGACTTCCAACCCATGTTGATGTACACTATAAATCTATCTTTCAAAATTGATGGAAAAATATGATACTTCTGTGATAAAGAACAGTTGAAAGAATTCATGACCACCAAATCAACCCTACAAAGAGTGCTGAAGGATATTATAGAGAGAAATAAAGAAGGCCACAGTTCCAGGAACAGCAGCATAGGGGAATTACCAAACAGGGTAGGCAATTCAACAGAGGGGAAAAGTGAAAGGCCAACAGCAGGAGGATAACATGGCAGAGACAAGACAATGCATGCTAGTTGTAGCTATTAATGTAGATGGCTTCAATTCAGCAATAAAAAGAAAGACAGGGAAAGTAGATCAAGAAACAAGATCCATCAACATGGGTATACAAGAAACACATTTAACTCAAAAAGAAGTTCATAGACTGAAAGTCAAAGGAGAACAAACAATGCAACATGAAACTAGAAAAAAGAGATAGCTTGTCCATTGACTTCAGAATAGATAAGAAAGATAGTATTTTTATTCAGTAGAAGGAAACTCATCTATAAAGAATAATCTTGAGGTTCTTTTAGATAAATGGATGCAACCTGAGATCATTTTCATGGGTGAAATGGTTTAGACTCATATGGGTGAACATCATGTTATCTCTCTAGCATAAAAAAAACTGAAGGAGTTAGTGGGATCCAAAATGTACAATAGATACTGTGAAAGTGACAGGGAAGGAAATGTCTAAAAAGTGAAGGTGGTAACCATTGTTAATGTGTTATTATCCTGTTTTGAATTCCTGAATCATTTTCATTGTTTTGTTAGGTTTGGTTTTATTCTCTTTTTTTGTTTGATTTTATTGTGTCTAATCGTACAGGCAGCTATTTTGAAGATAAAAAGATATGTTATGATAGCCATTGTTAATTTACTAATGTCTTGTTTTGAAGTCCTGTAATGCTTTGACTGTTTCATTTTGATTGGTTTTATTCTGTTTTGTTTTGTTTGATTTTATTATATCTGATGGTGTGGACAGCTATTTTGAAGAAAACAAGAGACATTATGTTAGCCATTGTTGATCTCCTATTATCTTGTTTTGAAGCCCTATATTGTTTTCATTGTTATGTTCTAATGGGCTTTATTCCTTATTTTGTTCAATTTCATTCTCTTTAAAATAAAGAAATATAAGGGGTCTTGGATATAGCCTAGCAGCATAAGTGCCTGCTTGGCAAGTGTGAGGTCATGAGTTCGATCCCCAGCAACAAAAAATAAATAAAATAAAATAAAGAAATATGTATTACATATATAAAACCAATTTTAACATCATTTTGACCAGCTGGCAACTTGGATGGAAGCATATATTTAATTTTGATGACATTTATTTATAAGACAAATTAAATTATAGACAAATACTTCAAAAATGCAAAAAAAAAGGAAGAAAAAATACAAAAAAAAGAAAAAATTGTTGAGTTCAAATAAAACAACTGTTTACAGATTGAACAGACAGACATAAATATACACAAGACATTTGCTTATAACATCACAGTGCAAACAAATATATTTTTACCAAATTGAATTACAATAACTCTTTTACAACTTTAAAAATTTGTAATTATAAAAAGACTAGTCAGAATTTTTTGTAGGTGAATTAGCGGAGCTCTCTTATAAGAAGAATTTGGAAAGAATAAAATTTTTTGTCTATAATTAATACATTTTTGTATTTTATTTTCTTTTAAGAATGCTGGCAACTTCATGTCTTTTTTCTTCATGTAGCCTCCAGTTCATTCATCTCCAAGCACTCTATCATCTACTCAGACTTTCTTTTCTTCTAGCAGCATTTTCTGTAAGACAATATAATTTAGGTTAATATTATATATATTAATATATAATTTAATATATATTATTATATATTATATAATATATTTAATATATTATACATTTAATATACTTAATATAATTTAGGTTAATAATAATAATTTATGTAGACTCCATTTGCTGATGCCTTTGATTTATCTTTTGCAGAGGCTGCTCCCTGACCCCTTGCTCCTGGGTTGCTCTGACTATGCCCAAACAGCCCCCTGATGTTGGCAGATGCTGCAGCCATTTGTGATGTAAGAGCAGCATTCCCATTTGCATGCAGAGAAAAGGTGGGCGTCAAAGTGCTCCAGGGTGACTGAGGCTCAGAGAAGATGAGCCTTGGCTGTCCATCCACTCTGGAACAAAGATGCCCCAGCCAGGATGCAGAACCATATTCCCCACTGTGGCTGACACAACACAAAGCAGATATTTGGGTTCTTCCCAGCTCCCTTGTCCCAGCCAGGCTCCAGCCTCAGTGGAGCTCTTTGGTTCCTGGCTGGCTTGCACCCATCAGCCCTGTCCCCTTTCCCCACTCAGGGGCCTGTGAGAAGTGGTGAAAGGAGTGGAAAGCAATGGTTTCTCGCTGTTAAATAACCCTTTTAAAGTCTGTAGGGATCTAGATAGATTTGTGCTGGTTTTGTTTTGTTTTGTTTTCCCTAACCTTGCTTTAAGCTGCTTTCCCACCTTCTCCCAAGTATGTGAATTTACAGTTCCTTCTTTTGGAAACAAAAAAACTCAAGAAATTTAGCAAGCTGTGCAGTCTTAAGAGGCATCTCTCTAATTTTCAGCAAATCTTTATTCATTTCAATATACAAAGAATTAGATCCTGAATTCCCCAGAGTTTTCCATCCAGCAATTAATGTACTTCTTACCTTATGCTGTGTGCACTCCCAGATTGTCTCCTCATCTCGGCTTACTGAGTTCCTTCTGATAGGGGGTGACAGGAGATTAAGGAAAAACTAGACACATACTAAATGGAAAGCTAGGACCAGGTGGGACATGACCTCTCTGATGAAGAGGCAGTGACAGCTGAGCGTAGTCTATGTCCTTATTTATAAACAGGGAGAAGAGGATAAGCACGTGACAGAGTCAACATTGTAAGATCTCAATGTTTTACTGAGAACACTGAACCAAAACATTCTCAGATGTGTCTGTGCTGTAGTTAACAGAGAGCAACACCAAGGCAAGACACCTACTGGATTGGCTTTGCTGTAGTCCTATCAACTGTTTCCATGGCTCACCTCTGGAGCTCCATGTTTTCGGGGCTGGCCTTGTGCTAGCCACAAATGTGTGGTTGATGTCAAGCTCAGCCACTCCCTACATTTGACAAGTTGCCAAAAGTACACAAAGATATAAGGATAGTTTCAAGAAATTATGTTGGAAAGACTGGATATTTACATGCAAAATAATAAATTTAGGCCTCTAACTTACACCATGCACAAAAAATAACTTGAACTAGATTAAAGTCTTAAATATAAGACTTCAAACAGTCAAATTTTTATGTGAAAACCTAGGGGGAGGTTTCTTGTTGCTCATCTTATCAATGATGTTTTTCAATGTAATACCAAAAGCACCAGCAACAAGAGCAAATATAAATTTATGGATGACAACAAACTAAAGAGCTTTGCACATCAAAGGAAATAATCCACAAAATAAAGGCAGCATTCAGAATAGGAGAGTATTTGAGAAGCACATCTGACAATGGGAAAAAGAATTGAAAAGACATTTTCACAAATAAAATACACAGATAACCAAAAATATGCAAAGTTCTTCAAAATTACTAATGGTCTTCAGATGCAAATTCAAATTCTCACTTGGTGTGATGGCACACATGTGCAATCCCAGCATTCAGAAGGCTGAGATGAGAGGATTTCTGTGAGTTCAAGGCCAGCTTGGGCTACAACGTGAGTTCAAAGCCAGCCTGAACTGCATAGTGAGACCCTGTCTCAAAAAGACAATAAATAAATAAATAAATAAATAACCTCAAGGATATATCACTGTTCACATAGTAGAATTTGAATGGCTATTATAAAAAAGACAAAAGAACAAATGTTGGTAAGTTGATAAAAGTTTATGATATTTGTACACTGATGCAGCCATTATGGAAAAGAATATGGAAGTTCCTTAAAATGCAACTATTGGAACTGCCATATGATCCAGCAAGCCCACTTCTGTGTATATATCTAAATGAACTGAACCACAGTCTGGAAATTTTCTTCACTCTCATGTTCATGGCATGTTTATGCATGTTAGCCAAATTGTGAAAATGGCCCAAGTATCGTTTAAAAGGAAAAGAGAGAGACACACACAGACAAAATGACAGACTAGAATATTAACCAACCACAAAAATTAGAAATTGTGCCATTTGTGAAAAACTGGAGTACATGGAGGGAATTTGGCAAAGTCGAAGAAATCAGTCACGAAAAACCAAATATACTACTATGATAACTGTAGTTTTTCTGTTCACTATAGAAATGTAATAGATATTAGTGGGTTTTTTATGGTTGAACTTGATTTTTAAGATTTTGGGGCCAACTCCGTCCTATGAACTAGTGGCAGTCATGCATCCTGGGAAGAGAACCAAGAAGAAACCAACCCCTTCCTGTGAGTCAGCAGGCGTGCAGCCTGGGACACAAGTAGAGCCAAAGCCCTTCCTCTCCCCTTACAGTAAGCAACTAGCTAATTCTGAGAACACAGGCTGAGATGATAGCCACTGAAGTGAAAAAAACAACTTAAAAAAAAAATCTTAATGCATGTATTGTTTGATAGACTTTGTAGGCCTAAAGCCTGTAGTATGAGTGTCTATTTAGAGGATAACAATATACAATATAAGAACTATGTGGGATATCCTTATGAAGGTGGTACCATTGTTAATTCCCTAGTATCTGTTTTTCAAGTACTATATCATTTTCATTGTTTTGTTTGGTTTTATTTTGGGTTTTTTGGTTTGTTTGTTCGTTTGTTTGTTTTGGTACTGGGGATCAAACTCACGACCCTGCACTTGTAAGGCAGGCACTTATGCTACTGAGCTAAATCCCCACCCTCATTTTATTGTTGTATTTAATTTTATTATATATGTATATGTGATGGCATGGGCAGCTATTTTGAAAATAACAAGATATATTATGGTAGCTATTGTTGTTTCCTATTTTGTTTTGAAGCCCTGTATCACTTTTGTTGTTTTGTTTTGGTTTTATTCTGTTCTTTTTGTTTGCTTTTATTATATCTGATGGTATGGGCATCAATTTTGAAGATAATAAAAAGAATTATGGTAGCCATTGTTGATTTCTTATTACCTTGTTTTGAATCCCTGTATCACTTCCACTCTTTTGTTTGACTGGCTCTATTCTGTTTTATTTTGTTTGGTTTTATTTTTCTTAAAATGAATTTTTAAGATTCTTTGTCTATTTGAAGAAAATGTCCTTATTTTGACATTGATATTGAGGGTAGCTTTATATATCATAGATATTTTAATAGTGCTGTTTTAAAATCTGTAATCATTGTAATATATTTCTTTTTGTTTGCATTTGCATTTCTCTTATTATTTCCATCATTTTCAGTGTAGAGAAAACCTTGAGTATTCTATACATTTGCATGCTCTAATAGATTGAAATACTCTTCATTTTTTAGACAAAGTATAGAAAATGCAATACATGTTTACATGTGGATTTTATAAAATTCTAATGTTTTTTGTCAGTTATTTGTAACATTTTTAATGCTATAAGTTTAATGTGGAAAGTTTCTAAATACAAATTCACAACATTTGGAAGCTAAAACTTTAATTTCTTCCTTGTGTGAATTGGATGCCTATGACTTTTTCTCTGGCTAAAACTTCTGGTACTGCTTGCAACAGAAGTGGCAAGAATAGGCATCGCTGACTTACTCTTGACTTGAGAAGAAATCTTTCCACTGTCAAGCATGATGTGACCCTCCAGCAGCACCCCCCAGCCCCAGACATCAGTGTAAAATCTGTCTCCCTCACACAGCTGTGATGGGTCCCGCCTGTTCGGCTCAGAACAGCACTTGGTGGCAGCATGTTCATGGTGGGCTCTGCTCCACACTGACCTGCCCATCTGGAGCTTCCTTGAATGAGAGAAGGGCACACAGGGTGGCAGGAACAGCACTGGGGCAGGGTGGCCAGACCTCCTCCATCTGTCCAGTGGGCAGGATGGGCTGCTTTGCTGAGAAGCTGAGTTATGGGGCAGGAG